>JAOEHI010010790.1:0-33021 GCA_025447815.1 Percopsis transmontana
TGTGTGTGTGTGTGTGTGTGTGTGTGTGTGTGTGTGTGTGTGTGTGTGTGTGTGTGTGTGTGTGTGTGTGTGTCCACGAGCCCACGTCATACCACAGTAGGGACACTAACTGCCATATAAAATGACCTGTGACCTTGACCACCATTGCTCCTCTACCTACATCTGTTGCAGACTCACACACACACTTTACCTACCCATGGACTTTAGTAAACACCAAGGTGAGTTAGCTTACATTCACACATTCTAGCACACACACACACACTCAGCAACACACATGGTACATGGCTGTTGCCCCCCCTCACACACACACACACACACACACACACACACATCAGCATACACACACATCCTCACCATAGTAACGGCAGAGCAACACAAGGAAACAACTTGGCAGAGTCATGCGCTGCTGTGAGCAAGTGTCGAGTTACGACAGAGGGTTGGGGCTGAGAGAGGTGAGGAGAGGAGAGGAGAGGAGGGAAGAGGTGAGGAGAGGTAAGTTGAGGAGAGGAGAGGAGAGAAGAGGTGAGGAGAGGAGAGAAGAGGTGAGGAGAGGAGAGAAGAGGTGAGGAGAATAGAGAAGAGGTGAGGAGAGGAAAGCAGAACAAAGGAGAGGTAAGGAAAGGAGAGGAGGAATTGTGGAGGGCGGTGCAGTACAAGAAAAAGAGCAGGTGGGAGAGGAAGAGGATCACGTGAACTAGTGACGGTTAACACACGTGCACTGACGTTAACAACACCCCACAGTCGTTGTGACAAATGCAAACAAACCACCCCCCCCCAAACAACCCCAGGTTTGGTCTCAAGTGTTCAGTGTGAAAAACAAAACACAGAGGAGAGGAGAGGAGGGGAATAGGACTGGACACAAGGTAGGGGAACATGCCTGGCCTTATCCTTGCCTGGCCTATCCTTCAGCCAGATGCCTAACCCCTACCTGCTCCTTAATACTTTTGTATGCAATTGTACCCACTGTAAGTCTCTTTGGATAAAAGCGTCTGCTAAATGACCAGATTGGGACTTCATCTGTTAACGCTTCACTTCAAGGCGCATGTACAGTACACATGTGTGGAATGCATGTTACACGTGTGTGTTTTTGGAGGTAAATGGGACTACTAGCACCCCCCACCCCCTCCAATCAGCTAGCGCTATTACTTGATCAGTGGAACATATGAAGTCCTGAAATAAGCGGGGCACTTTATTTAGCCAGAGCTGAATATGTACTGGTATCCATTGGTTTTATTTTAGGGACGAGAGCTCCAGCCCCATTCCACAGGTGGCAGACGCCCTAGGCAAGTTACAGGCTTCAGCGAACACCGGGCACATGTGACTAGTGTTAATGTCAGCGCGGTTTAATATAAGAAGTGATCTCTATCAGGCCTCAGTGACTCGGTCACTGACCGGCGGGGCCCAGTGCACTCTGGATTGCAATGGAGGCGAAAAAGTGCAAGAGACCACCCTCCTGCGGTATTTCACACTCAAGCATGGATTTGGGGGATGGTGGCGGCTGAGGAATGTGAAACAAGCTGTGTGTGTGTGTGTGTGTGTGTGTGTGTGTGTGTGTGTGTGTGTGTGTGTGTGTGTGTGTGTGTGTGTGTGTGTTTCGCCGTAGAGGAACCTCCTCAGACAGGACCATAGTAGTATGCATGTGTGCTTGTTTACATGTGCCGCCGTAACAGGATATGCTTTACTCCTGTTCTGGATTAGAGCAACAATATACAGGCCCTGAGGTGACTATTTAAGGAACTAATAGTGTTATTTTACAGTTTGGTGTACAGTTGGAAACCCATTAATTTTGAAAGCACTAAACCTAATTTAGCCTATGGGCAAGGTTCCGTAAAAAAGAAAAAAAAGAAAATAAATAGCAGAATCTGAAAAGGAAATGGCTTTGTTTTGGGAAGCAGCCGTAAACGTGCGAGCAGTGGCTAAATTGGCCTGTCTCTGTGTTATGTTTATCTTTGACCTGTGGTGTTGATTTACCGGCTGTACAGAAGCAGGGCCCGTTCTCCCGGCCCGCTAATCAGGTTAGCCTTGCTGATTATTTGATCTGGACCCCTGTTCCGCCGAGCTTGTCTTTGAAAACAGCGTGGCTCCACACTAAAGCCTTCATGTGGCCCTCCAGAGGAAAAGGGGGACGGATAGAGAGAATGATAGATTGAAGGGAAGGCGTTGTGGCAAGTTCCCGTGGTACATGCTCCAACTGGAAAAAATAAATTATACAGAAAATGCAATAAAGCTAATCTACAGTGTGTGTTGTAGGAATATGGGATTTCTTGTGGCTCACATTTGGGCTCTGCTCTGATTATAATCTATATAATCTATCCTGTCACTCTTATTTAGGAAATTGAAAACCATAAAAACATCCAATGGGATGGGATTTTCCAGTATATTATTTTTCCCCTGTGATTTTTGTCAACAAATTATTTGATCCTATTTTGTATTTTTTCGTATTTCTTTTCTGGAGCACTTCCGTGTTTAATCTGCGTCTCTCACACACGCATTCCGCCAGACACTGTTAACTCGCTTTATGCTGTCTGGAACACACATGCTGCTGTGAATAAACATGGCCAACTCCACACATGCCCTGATTTATGGACACACACACATAGAAACTTGCACACATTACACACACACACACACACACACTGAGCCTGTCTGTACTCGCTTCCGCAGTGTGCAGACACGTCCATAAAGCAATCAACACAAGCCACAACACTGTTGGTCACAGTGACTCTTATGTTCCCTTGAATCTAGAATAATGGCGTCGTTTACAGTCGTAGACATATTGAGACAGGGGAGGATAATTACCTGTTAGCCAGTTACAACACAGTTCTACACTTTCATGTGGTTCTTAAGATCTAATGCGGGTTTCAAAGATGAGCCCATAACTGGTTATTATACGGGGGGCCTCATGCTGATCCTGGAAACAGCTTCCTTCCCAATACATTTCATGTAGTACATAGTTTTAAACGGGCTGGCTGGCTTCCAGTTGCTGGTGAGAGAGTAAGTGTGTGTGGCATGTCCAAGGCCAGCCCCTGTGTTCTTCTTTCTGACAAGGAAGTGACCTTCCCACCTGTCTCCCCCTAAGCTTCTTAGTCAGGGTCAGTGAGAGTTCACACGGTCTCTCGCAGTAAGATCTCTACCTTGTGAGACCAGCAACATGCTTGGTTGTGGGACACGGACGCAAGCACACACAGTCATAATCTGTATTGTTGAACACACGATGCTTAAGGAATCCTTTCATATTGACTTCCAAGGACAAAAGAGTACACACACATACACACTCATTCAGAGATCGCACTATTTCTAGAAATCTCAGGGAGCCTATGGCCTTGACTATTTCTGAAGTCTTCAAGACCTAGAAACCATGCTCCCGCCATGTAGTTAATCTGGCCATGGTTTAAGAAAAGATAAGGACAGATAAGACAACCTTTTTTATTCCTAAAAGGGGAAAGTGTGATAACCAACTTTCATACTAAACACACAGAGCAAAATAATCAACAGAACATTGTACCATTAGCATTAGACACATATTTACATTGTAATGATGTTACCCTGTGCATTAAATAGTTAAGGCGTAGGGTATTCTAGTGGTTATGGTGGTCGACATAAATTACATGATGGAAAATGAAACACCATGATATTGTGATTGTTCCCCTGCCTTCAAGTCCGTAGCATAAATAGCATGTACAAGTCTTCAATATAGTTCAAGTCCACCCAGGTATGGGCTGTTTGCTTCCCCCACACCTCATTGTGAAGATGTATGAACTTATCCAGCCTGGGCCTGCTTCTCCCCCTTTATAGCAGTCAACCTCTTCACCCCTAATCCCCTTGGACAAGCCTCTGGCAGGGCCACACCGGTGTATATGTATATGTGCGTATGTGCGTGGGTTTCTGTATGCGTGTGTGTGTGTGTGTGTGTGTGTGTGTGTGTGACTACATAACACTGAAGCTTTATATGATGTTGTCTTGCTGGCCCTCCTGCCTTTCCCATGTGTGCCACAGGGGAACAGCCCCGCCAAATCCGCCCAAAATTGGGAGATGAAAAAATGAATGAAATTGCCTACCAGGAAATCCAATGGTACAGGTTCCCCGGGAACACCCAACCTTATACACCATCACAGTATACCTTTAAGGTCAACCTGGAGAGCAAAGGAAAGCTGAATTACAACACAGCCACGTGAGCCAACATAGACCAATAATTGGTTTCAGAGAAGTCAATATTTTGAAACCAGTTTTTCCCAGGTACGCGCTTTCAGGGTCTAATTGTAGCAAATTGAAGCCTTTTATTCATTTTTCGCTGGTTTTGGAACTGCACATGACAAATTCAAAGCTACACCCACTTTCTCTCCTACCAACCTACCTAACTTTTGGTACCAAACATTGACACAGCAGCGGGTGACGCAAACCCACTGGGAAGAAAGGGTCAGCGCCCAGCTGCGGCAGAGCTGCGGCTTTCCGGGTGAAACAGCAATGAAAGGCCTTGTTCTATTCTGTTGGGCTCCTCTGGCTGCCCTCTATCCAAGCTGGAAGTGTGGGTTGTGGAGGCGGTCTGTGTGTGTGTGTGTGTGTGTGGGGGGGTGGGTCTTGGGGTGCCATCCTGTCGTCACGGGCTCTGCCAAGCACAACATTCCAACAGCGGTGGGATTGTGTGGTCTGTGTGTTTGTTCAGTCCCTCTAAGGATGAATGGTTCTGGCCGTCCTTCCTCCCAACCCCTCCATCCTCAGCAAACCCTCTCACCTGTCTGACTGGCAGCCAGGACGCCATGGTACGGGGAGCCAGAGGAAACCTCGGTTTGCTAGTGCCAGCTAGACTGGCGTTCACTCCGAGGGACTGTTGACATTTTTAAAGGACGTTTTTTCTCTTGATGTTCTTCAAAGCATGGCATCGTCATTAAAAAGTGCTTAAAATTCACTGTTGTTAACCTCACAGAATGATTTCAGCCTCAGGGACTAGTTTTTGCAAGTGCTCATTTAATTTATTTTCACTCTGTATGTATTTTCTTTGGCATTGCTATGGCAGGTTTACCAAATATTTCTGATATTTCGAATATAAATGAAAATTTCTCTCTCTTTGAACTCCTCTTCACTGCCATTCTCTTTTCTCTCGTGTCAGAGAAACGTGCCTCCTGGTTTTCTCTTTCAGTGGTGCCTTTGTACTAGCTAGCTGCAACTTGTTGGGTTCTGTTTTGGAAAGCTGGCTTGGGCGAGGGTTTTAGTTCTTGGTCAGCTGAAGGGATTTGGGAGGTAACTCCGCCGTGCACAGAATCCTTGTTAAGGAGAAGGTGTGACAGTGGAACAAATGATAAGGGCTATTAGTGGAGAACATCAGTTTTAAACAAAACTCTGGATGAATCTCCAGCGGTGCTGCCAGAAATATCCCAACACACCCAGCCTGACATTTAGTTTCCCTCCAAAAAATCGTGGCCTTCAGAAAGCAGTGGAAATCTACAGAGCATTCGTTTGTTCACACCTCCCATCTGGACCCCATACGCTTAAATGTGTATTTTATTCCCTCTCTCTCTGTCTTGTCTCAGCTCATTGGATACAACGAGAAGCCCGTCAACCTGCAGATGTTCATTGGAACAGCGGACGATCGTTACTTAAGGCCGCACGCCTTCTACCAGGTGCACCGGATCACTGGGAAGACAGTGGCCACGGCCAGCCAAGAGATCATCATTTCCAGCACCAAAGTTCTCGAAATTCCTCTCCTGCCTGAAAACAATATGTCCGCCAGGTAAGTGTTAGGCATGCTCCAAGGTCACATTAGTCAGTTATGAGTTTACCACCGTGGAGAAAGGCCCTCAGCGTCAAAGTAACCGTGTTTATGATCAGCAGGGATTTTATAGATTTTTTAAATTCCAACCACCTCTGCGGTAGCCGGAAAATGTTAGGGCATCACACGGAGCAGAGAAAACGCTATTTGCATGTTTATAATTCTGCATCATCCCAATGATTATATTTATATAGGATCTGGTTTCGTTTACTTTGGAATTCATAGAAAAAGATGGTTGGTTGAGGTTTTCAGCTTCACGGTTGTACTAAATCATATTCACAGGCATTTGTGATCCGACACTTTCACCTCCCTAATACCAATCGCCTACCGGGCTGTGGTTCTTTTTTATCACTCCCAGGCTTTAGTACTTAAATATTTCTACCATGCCTGCCAGTTCTGGAGAGGGGTGCGGCGGGGCTAACTCTTTTTTTCCTCCCTTGTGCCTTGCAGTATCGACTGTGCTGGCATCCTGAAGCTGCGGAACTCGGACATCGAGCTGCGGAAGGGGGAGACGGACATCGGGAGGAAGAACACGCGGGTGCGGGTGGTGTTTCGCGTGCACATCCCCCAGTCCAATGGGAAGGTGCTGTCTCTGCAGGCTGCCTCCATACCTGTGGAGTGCTGTGAGTACACGCTTCCTGGCCTGAGGCTACACACACACAGGCACAGGCACAGGAAAATGTGCATGTGTTTTGTGCTTCTGCAGACGAGCACAGAGTCATGCACGCACTCACTCACACACACACACACACACACACACACACACACACGCGCACACACACGCGCACACACACGCGCGCACACACACACACACACACACACACACTGCCTTGGTGGACTGATGGATGTGGATGTACTGTAATCTACTGTTTGCACTCATTGAATGCCGCTTTAGATAAGACGGCCAGATAAACATCTGAAATGTCAATGTACTCTTTTCTCCCTGTGCCCTTCTAGTCGACCCACACGCACTCACACACACATGCACTTAGATGGTAGTGTATGTAACTCAGTTCAGCAAAGATTTATCTTGTGCTCTGTCCTCCCCTCTTCCTTGTGCCGCTCCCAGCCCAGCGCTCTGCTCAGGAGCTGCCTCAGGTGGAGAAGTCCAGCCTGACCAGCTGTCTGGTCAGCGGGGGTGAGGAGATGGTTATCTCCGGCTCCAACTTCTTCCCCGAGTCAAAGGTCATCTTTCTGGAGAAGGGCCCTGGTAAGACACGCTCACACACCCAGGGTAAAAACAAGTACGAAATATTGTGTTGTTGCCTGTTAAGCATCCCTAAAAATCATCAAGGAGAATCCGGGGGGAGGAAGCGTATAATATTGCATATGTTGGTTCACTCGACTTAAGAGTAGATCACAAGATAACTACTGGGGGAAAGCTAATGATTGTTACCATTAGGTCATAGGAGAGTTGTACAAATGCAGCAGGATTTTTAAAACTTCACTGATTGCATGCTTAAAGCCCCAAGGACTTTGTTTTTTTTAAACCAAAGAGCCAGTTGGTACTAATGAAGAGTGGCTCTTCTACAGTTCAGTCTGATGAGTGAATATTAAGTTGGCGGGTCCAAATCTTTTCTTTGGACTGTCACTTTTTTTTTAGTTTTAAAGCCAGGTACTGTACTGTATTTTCTTTCTCTCAACTGTCAGAGCCAGAATCCAGAAGTTAAAAGAAATTTGCAATAGGCCTATATCTAGCTGCATGGTTGGTTACTCAATTCTCATCGTCATGTCAGGATTAACACCCTCCTGGTAGAAATTTCTCTGGAGGCTTTAAAGGAGTCATTGCATTCTTGTTGAGTACAGGTTTCTGTCACCTTCCCAGATCTGAAGGGTTGTTTTGACCCCTGCAAATACTCTGAATCCCCAGGGCATTCTCTCTCTCTCTCTCTCTCTCTCTCTCTCTCTCTCTCTCTCTCTCTCTCTCTCTCTCTCTCTCTCTCTCTCTCACACACACACACGCACACAAGACATATTTATGGCTGTTATCTAGGTAATCAGTGTGTACTGCAAAGTTAACAGTCACTGTGTTTACCTTGTGTTCATGCTTGTGATATTCTTAATTATAAATGAATGTTGCTGCACATGCAAATTTCGTAGTTTTGCTTGTTTCAAGAAAAATAAAAAAGCAGCACCACTGTAAACAAGAGTGTTTTACATGTTTAATCTAGAGATGGCCTGCTGGACAAATTCTCTGCTACACTATGATCTGTTACAGTCACTACCTTTAGAGCCTGGATTGTTAAACTTAACTACACTATGCCAGGACCCAAACGGGGTCATGGGGCCTACTTGTGGGTTCTACTACCATAAACACTGTATGTTTGTGTGCACCTGTGCACACCAAGCCAGAGTTTTCAGTTTTGATCCTTTTTTAAAGCCTGCAACCAATCCCTTGACAAGCAACACTGTACACTTTCTGGTGACAAACCAAGGATTCAGTACAGATAAACTTAATCATAAGAATCATAACCACCTGAAAAGAAAAGAACACATCAGGCTGTGTTGTAAAGGAGTGCGATCATGTAGGGGCGAATATTAAATGGATTAAAATTAAAGATTATCCTTACACCAAGCCTCCAACACTTTTATTGTTCAACTAATGCCCAGGTTGAGGAAACTCTTTTGAAACCATAAGCCATTCAGTCATCTTTACCTTCACTTTCACTGTCACACACAGCTCGGTAATAAAAACACACACAGGCGGCTCCATCCCCTAGATGGAAACTTTAAATGAATAGCGTTCGCTTAGCCAGTCCCTGCCTGCCTGTGGTATCTTTGTGACAGCGTGCAACACAATCAAGTTCACACACGGCCATTTTATAGAAACGACGACTCTAAATGTCTGTCTTTTTTTTTGTTTTGTTTTTTACGGGCACCAGGTGAAGCAAGGAATAACGTTTAACTTTGCACACTAGAAACGTTGTGCCGGTGGTCAGGGGCTAGTGGAAACAGCAAAGAGCAGAGGTGCATTATGGGTAGTGGGGAAAGTCGGGCCCCAGTGGATTGTGGCGGGAGTGAGAAAAAAAAGAATGACAGAGGAATGGTAAGTTAATAGCTATTTGGTTTGGTTTGAAATGATCCCCCTCATCATGGCTAATCCTTCTGCCTTACTGCAGAAAAGCCCTGATTGGAGGAAGTGCTGAGATGGAAGAAAGGAAAGGAAGAGAAGGGCAATGACAGAGCTTTTTCCACCTTCCTTAATAAGGACAACAGTGAATTTGTAGTGAATGGGCAACACTGGCTTGTTGTGGGTCGTGCACAGACTGGGTATTATGGGCTGTGGCATAAAAGGATTTTACTATGTACAGTAGAGATACCATTGTTGCTAATGCTAGATTCTATTTATATTTATATTCTATTTATCTATACATCTATGCATCTCTCTATCTATATCTGTATTTCATCTAAGTATAGTATAACCTTTATTTTACCCGTCATTTGCTTCTCTGTTAAACTATTGCTGTGGGGGGAGGATTGTGGGTGAGGGTTAGGAGGACTACACAGAGAGGACAGAGTTCCAGGTTTCAGTGCTGGGTTCCAGTGTCTGTGCGGTTCATGCCTCAGTCTCTCCTGCCTCAGTGTCTCCTCAGTCCCTGGCCCTGAGTTGCAGAGGAACCTGCAGCCAACCCCCTCTTTATTACCTGTCTGTTTGCTCACTTAACCAGCAGAAGAAATGGAAAGAAAAGTAAAATCGAACAAGAATGGAATATGAAAAGTGCATTAATACTGTAAAAGAAAATGCATAGAGTTAAAATACATAATGTTTAATTTAATATTTTTCACTCTGTACCTGTAAAGAATGGGATAGAGGGGCGGGTCTGTAGACCTGAAACACTACTGGTTTCAAATACAACCACTCTAACTCTAATCAAGAATGTCTTTGCTGTTTGGCTAGTTCGTAGAGCTAAATCCCACACGAACAGTGATCAGTCACTCTTGTTGTTTTCTTCACCTCGTGTTACACAATAGTGGTATTTTCTTTTCCCCTCCAACCTGGGTGCGCACGGTGTCGTCGCCCTCCAAGCCATCGTCAGTTGTGCATGAGGTTCCTGTCAGGGCTTGTCGGCTGCCGGCGCATTCGAGGCCTTTGCTCCCGCCTGCTGTACATCAACACTGTGCTCTGCTGTCAGACGCAGAGCCATCCGAGGTCATTCGCGGGATTGTGAGAATACCAGGAGGCAGGTGCGAGTGAGCTCGTCCTCCCAAGACACAGAACCTCTGCCGTGTTCCAATACAGCAGAGACTAAGGTGCATACGGGTTACATGGGCCTGGACTCCAGTCATCATACTGTTGGGGGCGAGATAAGCTAAATAACCTGCTTAAAGCAACGGCGGGGTAGAAAGCAGAAAGACCTCAATGTGACAAGGCCTATGCTCTGCAGATGTCTGTCACAGTGTTGGGGGAAACCCTTTGAGTTTTGAATGAAGAGGCAGCGCAGGTGCACGCATACATAATCCAAGGTTTACGCCACGTGTGCACCATGAAGCAGGCAACAGTAACCCGTCACGGCTGAACAGCTGTACCAGTTATTTATTGTGCATGGTTGTGTTGATGGCCGTGACTTCTTTTTACCGCACCGCAAGCACTGTTAGTGTTTCTTCGTCGCGTTCTCCACCCCGAATGCTTCCCCTGTGAGCCGCTTACCCCTAAGATGTCTGGCCAGATAATTACATCTCTCATAGGAAAACTGGAGAAGTAGCCAAAAACCTGGCAGCATTGCGGAGGAGGCATTTTAAAATAAATATAAGTATTCCAATGTTCTCTCTATAATTCTAACCAGGCAAGACAAACAGTGGGATATTTACACATCTGATTACATTTTAATAGCTGCAAAACATATTCTCATATAACATATGACATATAAAAGACTGCGTGACTTCGGTGTGTCTTGTTCCCTAGAACAAATTCAAACCTTTTGCTTTCGGAAGCCATTTGCTGTTCTTTCGCCCTCTCTGTTTGAAAAACTAGCGTTAATTGACATGGTCATTAGGAAACTAGACCTTAGAGACACATTACTCGAGATGGAGCGAAACAACTTCCAAGAAGATTTACGCCATACATCAAGATGTCTGTATTATGAAGCTGTAGATCTACCCCCTGATTATGTGTGATCCCAATTTATTATAATTTATTTTGCAGTTATCAACTCAAAACTATTTCCTTTTCAATTTCCACTCCTCCTTCTAAAAACAACCAGTCAGTGTTTTTATAGGAATGAATCACATCGCAAGATTTACATCAGTGTTTCTAATAGATAGTGTTGACCCAGGATCTGGTAAGTCGATTATTGAAGGATGTGATGGAGTCCCACGTGTCACGTTGATGTGTGCACTCCATCATCCGTCTGCTGCAGGAGGGTGGCTGTCCCTGCGTTGCCCCCCCCTGGAGGTCTTAGTCAATTCATCATGTAAAAACCAGACTTGCCGGATTGACATTATTCAGGTCTGCACTAGGACATTACTCTGGTCTTTTCTTAGATTTAATGGCATCAGGGGGAAAATTTAACAGAACAATGAGCAAAGTAAGGGTAAACTCGGAACAGAGATGGACTTCTTATGTGTACCACGGCCAACTACAACTATGTCTTGCCTTTGTATTTATACTGTTTATTTAAACCTTTGTTATTTCAATTACTTTAGATGGACGACCACAATGGGAAGTAGAGGCGAAAATAATACGAGAAAGAACCCAAGGAGTAAGTAGGCGTGCGTTTTCAGTAACTTATACTTTTTTAGTTTTTGTTAAATTGGTTTGGATTAGCTTGGATTGCATGTTATCAATTCCACAATGGGAAACAGCAAAGTCTTTTACTGTCAGTGTGCGTACTCTAATATTGTACTTACCATGTGCCATAGTCGAGCATTATGGTTGAGGTTCCTCCGTACCACAGTAAGACAGTGGGGTCGGCCGTCCAGGTACAGTTCTACGTCTGCAATGGCAAGAGGAAAAGGAGCCAATCACAGCGCTTTACCTATCTGTCAGGTAAGAGGTTCTTTTATTAACTTGCAATGGCTGTCAGAGAATTTCTTCACACATTATCAAAAGAATAATAATAATTATTTGTTTATACTGCAAATATTACTGAAGTTGTTTTCAGATTATTGAGCCAGGCTTACGTCTGGAGAAGCATTGGGAACATGGCCCAGCCAGTAGCTTTGGCAGATTAGGAACGTTCTTACCGACAGCATGAGATTGCCTCAAGTTTCTTTTTGTCCCCGTTTACCCAGGGTATTTATGGGTTTGACAGCACAGACAGGTTTAACCGTCTGTTTGTGTTAAACGGCCCTCCATAGGGGCTTTGCTAACCCTGTTTCTCCCCCTCTCCAAAAAGCATGCATTGCTGTGGTTGTCAAAGGGGCTTTTCCACAAATAATAACCTGCACACCTGCCAACAAAGCCTGCCCAAACCTTTGCAGACAGCCCCTTTCTTTCACTTGTATTTGCACGGTATATTTATTCATTTCTTGCTCTCCAGGAATCTTTTAGCATGCGTTTGCCAGTGGTTTTATTTTACTGTCATCTCAGCATCGAGGAAACACCGAAGACTTTTGACATTTGGATCCCTAGTGCTGGCCTAGTTCTATTGTAGTCAAATCCCTGCCTTGTTACTTGATATTGTTATTGTTTTTTTTACTCTTGAAGCAAGTCAAACTGAAAGCAGAGTTGGCGGAATATAATGCCGTGAGCTTTTAACATATCCGAACCCCGGGTTCCACCACAACAGTATGTGAAAGGGATGTGTGTATGTGTGTGTGTGTGTGTGTGTGTGTGTATATGTGCAAACACGTCTGCCTGTACAAATGTATATATGCGTCCCTGCCCACCCAGCTCTTCTTTTTGCAAGCTCGCCTACTCATCACAACCAGTTCCTGTTTTCCCCGTTGACAGGCCAAAGCAGCCAATCGTAGCAGACAACAGTAAGGGTGCTGTCAGTCTTGCTGGGACATTGACACCACTGTTGTCACCACGGACACCGCCTGCCTAATTGTGGCACAAAAAAAAGAAGAAAAAAAAAAGCTGTCAATCATATTTGACACACCGCTGCGTGGGCGAGAAGGCAGAGAGACTGGCCCCATTTTTAGCTGGTTTTTTAAAAAGTGCTAAGGAAAAAATTACATTTCCGGTTTTGCTTTAACCGCTATCAAATAAATATGCTTCTCCACAAGCTAACATGTTACAGAACGTTCTGTAATATTGTACCCACTAGAAACATCTTTCTTGATCTTCGGTTTCAGGCATGTGCAATCCACAGGAATCCGGCACAAGATTTCAAGGCCTTTGGGAAAAACAGCATGTAGCTGAAGCATGTAGCTTTTTTATCTGGCCGTGTAGCACTGGCAGTGTAGCATCACGATAGATAGAATAAAAGCACCTGCACCTATAATGAAACGCAGACATAGCTTACACTGCATTATTTCTCCTCTCTGGTCTAAACCCTGTTTGGCCTTGTGGTGTCCCTGCCCCCCAGTCTTAGCAATGGGGCTGGGTGAGGGGAGGGGAGGGCTTGATCAATGCACTGGTTTGTTCTCTGGGTCTATTCTGGGCTGGGGGGCATTCTGCTCTTCTTCCCACACAACAGTTCTTATGATGGCACCCAGACTGGCAACATATGCTCCCCACTCTCATATAGAGCTGAGTAAAAATAAAACTCACTGTCACGAGGCACCAGATTGGGAAATAGGTTACAGATCGGCATGCCTGTGCTGAGAAGTGTCACAGTAGAATGGCCCAATTTTCTATCGAAATATCACTTGGTGTTCTCAACAACTAATTTGTTCAGATGGTTTTAGCTTGATGAGAGACTTATGAGACCTGTTTTCTTTTACCAGACAGAGGTTTGGTGGAACAGATTCTATAATGCCAACACCATTGATTAAGGTTGTGTGTCTGGGTTTAAAATGGGGAAATATCTTAAGTTGCTACTGTCTCGTACATGTTTGAGGAATTCCTCATAACCTGAATTCTATTAACTCAGCAAAAAGTGCAATGTTGCAATCTGGTGACTTGGCAAATATATGCTGTAATGTCAGCCTTAAAAAACAGATGACTTTTGAAGTGAATTCTCTGTTGCAAAACCAAATCACTGCAATCATTCTAGAGTCGTTGTGTGCTGCAATTGCAATTAGGTCATTTAGCAGACGCTTTTATCCAAAGCGGCTTACAATTACATGCTGCTATTACATGGAGCAGATAGGGGTTAGGCATCCTCAAGGATGCTTACAGGCCAACTCTGGGGCTCGAACCCACGACTTTCTGGCTGGGAGTCAAACACCTAGACCACTGGTGTTTGATGTATAAATGAAGGTTGTGTTCTTTTAATGTTTCATTTAATTTGATTTTTACAATTATGACAAAACAAAAACAAAAGAAAGGCAAAAAGAGGAATAGGGAGCTACATTATAGGGAACATTTCTACTCTTTATGAACAGTGATGACAAATAGAGCGGAGATATGACTGGAAACCTTCTGCGTTTACACTACAATAACAATGTGGTTACATGCTTACCCTGCCACCTCCATGTGTGGTTTGGGTGAGCAAGTTCTCAGATCGTTTTGGGTGCGTTCACAGCTGTCCATTTGCAATCAGAAAGACAGGTTTGAACTCATTTTAAACACGCGACAATGTCTGGGGGAAAAAAGTTGTATTTGATTAAAAATGTCTTCTATTGTGTCGGACTTTCCTCATCCTCCTTCTTGTCCTTTCTGCTGTCTTCTCTTTGTCTCCCTCACTCCCCCCACCCTCCCCCTTCTCTCCCACAGTGATGGTGAAGCAGGAGCACAGAGACGAGCTGGACCTTCCCGCCGCGCCCCCCATGCCCATGTCCATGCCCCTGTCACACGCCGCCAGCCTGGTCCGACCCCAGCTGCCCTCCCCTGAGCAGGGCCACCCATCGGAGAGCCTTCTGTCCAGCTCCCCTCATGGCCTGGCCTCGGGCCCTGGGCCCGGCCTGCTGCCCCTGCAGGGCCCCTGCCCCGCCCTGGGCTCCCCGTCCTTCCAGCACCTGCCTCACCTCCAGGGCTGTGGCCTGCACCACCCCCCCGCCGACTGCCACATGACGTTCCACCGCGGCCCCACACCCGCGCCTCCTCCTGCCCCGCCCCGGCCGTCCTACCCTCCCATGCAGCCCGGCCACGGCCACAACCTGCCCTTCAACGGCCAGGCCAGCCTGTCCCCGCAGGCCTACGAGAGGATGGCGTTCCAGCAGGAGCCCAGCGCGCCCCAGCACCCTATGGGTCTGGCCATGGTCTACCCCTCCTCCTCCTCTCCTGGGGCGGCCTCCTCCTCCGGCCCCGGCCCCAACGCCGCTCCTCCCCATAGCCAGCCCCTCCTAACTCACTCCTCCTCGCACCTCCACACACTGGGGGGCTACCGCTGCTCCCCAAACCCCAGCCAGATGGCCTCTCCTGGGGGCCTCCCGCTGGCGGGGCAGCCCTCCGCCCAGCTGCAGAGAGCCATGGGCTACCACCCGGCAGGTCAAAGATCAGCCTCCTGCCCCACACCAGCCACCGCCCCTGCCCCGCGGATGATCCCCTCTCCCCACTCTGGGCCCTCCTCCCCCCAGCTCCACTCCCTGCCCTACCAGTCCCCCACCTCCTCCTCCTCCCCTACGTCGTGCAGCAGCCCCCTGGGCAGGCAGCCCTCCCCCCAGGCCGGCAGCCCCGTCATGGCCAGCCTGTCCCCTGCAGCGGCAGGGCCCATGGTTCACCCTCTGGCCGCCCAAGGGCCCTTCCCTGCCGATGGGGAGCGGGTGAGCATCAAGCAGGAGCCCGAGGACAGGGAGCCCACCTTCCGCTCCATCGGCCTGCAGGACATCACGCTGGACGACGGTAAGAGGCGTCACGTAGATGCTAAGGGCTGTCAGGGCCGGGCAGGGGACCTCAGACGCACACACAGACAGAACTCGAATAAGGTTTATTGCAGTACAGGCTAGAGGAGGCAACAGGGGAACGTCCGGGGCCAGGCAGGGCTCCTTAACGGGCAGGCTAAGCAGCGTAAAGACCTGCTGTCATCGTGCGATCGCTGCAAGCGGGGTCATTCTATATGTAGCGTACGCATGCGTGTTGCCTGAGCAGAATTAGCCTCTTTGCTAAAGAACTAGAACTGATGTTTTAATCATTTCTATCAAAATCTCTTTAGGACCATCATTCTCTTCGCTTGTTTGTTTGACCTATGCTCTGCTGTCTTTATCCCCTCTCTCTCTCAGTATTGGTCTTGCACTTGATGTTTCGAGCATCACCAACCTGTGGTCTAAAACATGGCCGTCGGATTGAATTCGCCCTCTGTGAGGTGCAGACTAATTTGGTTCTCGGCAGTGTAAAACAATACAGACCACCAATTGCTGTATTCTCAAGTGGCTGAAAACCTGATGCCTCATTACAGCGATAGCGTTTTTATTTGTCATTGCAGCGTTCACAGAGTTGTTACTGATGGGCTCTTGTACGTATTGGGTAACACAGAGATAAAAGATCCTAAAGCCTAACAGCTTTAGCATATGTTCTCAAAACTAGGAAACCTGGAACAACCAAAATCTAAAATATAGACCTTTACAGCCTGACTCTCTACTACATTTATAATGGGAAACTCCATTTATAATGTTCCTTGTTCCTTATCGGACTAGTGATGCTTTCATTCGCAGTAAATATAGTATTGCATTAGCTTGCAAGAAAATGTTCTTGAAAAGCCATTTACTAAAAAGAACAGAAACCCTGCCTAATAGGACAGTTTGGGGGTTATTTATCAGATTCTTAGAGAAAGAGAGGTGTATTGCATCATCATCCCCTACCTGGAAGTCACAAACGAAAAACAACCGACCGCATTCAACTTATATTACCTGTGTGTGTGTGCGCGCGTGTGTGTGTGTTTGCACGTGCGTGTGTATGTACTGTTTAGATGTGTTTACCTCTCTGATCAGGATTCTCTAGAGAACTATTGACTTAACAAGCCGACGTAAAAACAATTCTCAAGTCAACGCATTCATTTAGATTTGCTGGTTTGCTTTTCATTCTCAGAAATATTATTATTATAGTACAATACAGTTTGTTTTTTTCATCTACAATATGTCATTATCTGAGACGTGGCTATTTTGGTGAGTCTTGTGGTTAATAAGTAGCCTCTGTGCGCCGATATCTGGGAGGTGTGATATTATGTGCTAGCAAGGTTCAGCCTAATTAACACAGACACACAGTCTGTATACAGATCATGTGTGAAACACCAACAGCCATTCAGTGGCCAAATGTGTATGCATACACACACACTAGCACACACTAAAAGATGTAGCCTTTGTTAAAAAAAAAAATAAAAAAACGGGTCCGGTGCTCGGGTACACACGCACACATATGCTGTACACTCACAGCAGTCATTTTCCCAGAAAAAATCAGTCACTCGAATTTAGTTTCACTCTTTATCACTCTTTCTTTCGCGCACACACATGAGACACACCGGGGCGCACGCATACGTTTAAACACACACGCATTCTGAAAGTAGATGGCTGGTTCTCTCGCCCCCACCGAAAAAGTGTGAGAAAAGTTTGTGACTGACACGGTTCAGCTGGGACTCCAAACTCTCCCCTTGAGTCGCTGTCTTAAAATAGCTTTCTGTGCCAGCCCAGTTCTGTAGGCCATGTTTTGAAGTAGCAACACAGAGCTTCACCCAGCTCCAAAAGTTTTTAAGAGGTCGCCGCACTGCCTTAAATAGACCACAGACAGCTCTGAACCACTTGACAGATACGTCAGATAGACGACACACAGGAACACAGCTTGTTTAACACACAGGGCAGACACACAAAAGGCAAGATGGACCCAGATGGACATAAGTGTGGCTGTGCACACAGACGTACTGTGTAAACACACTGTAAACATAGATGTACAGCTCTAACTGCATATACTGCACACCGTATACGCCTCTGCTGGTCTCATTTAGATGTCATGCCGTAATTAGAGCCTAATCAATTATGCGAAGGTTATAATCTGAATCTCACTTGACATAGAAAGCTAAAGAGTAGTCAAACCAATGAAATCCTACATATGTAATTTGGTTTTAAGCTTGATAAAAAATTATCAATGCGTTACACATTGTGAAAACGAATGTTTATAAATTAGGGATGTGTTCGAAAAACACTGTGGATAGCATTGTATGTTAAAACGAGAGGGAAAATCTGAATCTAATAACATGAAATATAATAAATTAAGAAGCTCCAATATCTCATAATGTCTGGCAAAGATCATAAACTATTGTCAGTGCACACCCCAGGAGCCCTGTACCTGCTTCATAAACACAGTCAGCAAACATGTTAGTGTATGCAGTAATACAAGCAACTGAGGCAACAACAACCTTTACAGAATTGTGTCAACAGCATGAGAGGGTGTACAAATGTGAGTTTGTAGAAAACTGCTGTGGTTAGCTAGCAGATGGACCCTGTGACGTGCACCTGAGCACGCTGGAGCTAGGTGTGCTTTTTTTTAGTAGTGTTCAAGTGTTTTAAGATATGAAATTGTCTATTTGTATTTTAGTAGCTTTGTGTCTATATACAGTAGATATACAGGTATCTGTATGTTGAAGGTACACGGGGGTGTGTGTGTGCGTGTGCATGTGCGTACATGTGCACGTGGCAGGGGCCACAGGAGGTGAGAGGACAGACTGACGGACAGATGGACAGACAAGCTCAGCTCCAATTCCACCGCAGGTTCACCCGACCGAGAGAGAACACAAATATGCTTGCCATATTTCTGATCTCTCTCGGTCGGGTGAACCTGCACTAGTAGTTGCCACACATAGCGTGAATCAGGTTCTGGTTCGGGTGTTGTTGACATCATTATTCCGCAGTTCACAGTATTTACACCCAGTATAGATGTCAAAGGTGTTTGTGTTTGCTTGTTTGTGTTCACCGTCTCGATCGTTGCGTTAGTCAGACCAGCACCACATTCCCATACAGCCCTGGGGGAGAGACGTTTTAAGGGATTACACCACCCTATTGCGCCACATAATGCTATAATTTATGAAGAATAAGAGGTGTGTAAACCAGAGCAGTAGTGTACACAGCCAACACAGAGCAGCGCAGCGCTCTACAGTAAGCCTTTGTCTAACCCGAGTATAGAAAATGTTGTCACATTTGGCAGAAGCTGTAAACAGAGACGGGGACGGAGGAGATTCATTGTCTTTCTGCTCTATTCTGTGTATTCTATTCTATCCTATACTTTTTCTGTTCATGTTATTTCATTGCATTCTAATTCTTCGATGTTTTTGTGAAAATAGTCCAGCTATAAAATATTGGTGTCAGAACAACAGTCCTTTGTCGTCAGCGACCTGTGTTACTGTCATCCATGACCCGTATTCCCTTTCACCGTCCACTTCCTTTTTTTTTTATCATTCCATTTTTTCCCCCATCAAGTGTCTGGTCCCAACATGACATTTAACCAGGTCCACCCGAGCTCTTGTAAAGGCTCCTCCGTTAATCACGCGGTGCCTGGGAGAACGGCCCCTCCTACGAGGGTGATTACAGCTGTCATGGTGACAGACTCCGAAGCCCTCGTGGTGCGACCTGTGTGTTTAACGAATTAATCAGCTCACGACAGCTCCTGTGTTTACGCAGTGTGGATGGATGGAGAGAACACGGGGTGTGTGTGAGAGTGTACACACGAGGAGTGTAGCATTGAGTGTGTCAGTGAGTGAGTGAATGAGTGAATGAGTGAGTGAGTGTGTGTGTGTGTGTGTGTGCCTGCGTGTTTTGTTTGCTCTCCCATGTCCCAAGCGCACAGCTGCCTCACACTGTGAGCATGGCATTGTGGGTTAATAATAGGCAGAGGCCTGCTGATTGCACTCCTTGGAAGAGACACTGACACTCTGCTAACGCCACATGCACACGCAGAGGGGGACACATTCATAATCTCATAGATGTTAAACAAAGATGCTGTGTCTGTTGCAATAGACACATTTTCCACATACATGCCTGTCCACACAAAGATACAAACGCAGTGGAATGGAGAAAACAAAAATGT
Organism: Percopsis transmontana; assembly: GCA_025447815.1. NCBI lineage: Eukaryota > Metazoa > Chordata > Actinopteri > Percopsiformes > Percopsidae > Percopsis > Percopsis transmontana. The sequence continues at coordinate 19,767 of JAOEHI010010790.1, forward strand.
TTTTTGTCATTAAATAGATTTCACATTGTACAGTAGTATATACAGCAGTAGTACATATAGAAAAATACATGTTGTGTACTATAACTGTATGTTAACTTTTAAATACGTGACGTTGCATTGCCACATAGTACGTGAATACCGACATATACTTTGACTTACCCAGAAGCACATGGAAGCTTACATACAAGTAACATGAAAGCATGCACACACCCACGTCTAAAATTACAGCGTTGGCTGTCGGTTCTGTTACTAAGGCTTTTGAAAGTAGTACAGCTGTCACTGGACTGCCTGTTCCTGGCTCATGCCACCGTCCTCTCTGCACTATATCAGTGGTTCTCAACAAGGGGGGCAGGGCCCCGGGGGGGGGGGGCACAAGATGCTTTTTGGGGGCTGATGAGATGAGATAATTTTTTATTTTAAAATATGTATATTTAAATAATTGTTATAGGAAGGTAAGTGTTAAAGCTAGTCCTATCTTATAGTTAAGTCTCTATAGCATTATTACGTCCTTTATTCAAGCTATATTCAACATCTAGGAGATAGATACATTTACATTTAGCTTTCCAGTGAACTGTGTTGTAATGATTATCAAGCAGTTCTTTTTGGATATGTCTGTTCAGAAATGCACACAAATGAATCATTGTGTATGTGTGGGGCCCCCACAGTCTGAGGCTGTATGCTGTCACTAACCACGAATGGCACATTAATACACAGCTCCTCATCCACTGGGAACAAACAGCAACGGCAGTAGGAAACTATAGGCCTCTACCAAAAGCTGCAACTTGTTAAAAACAATGGCAAACATTTGCCAGCCCCCCCCCACCCTCCAGAAACAAGTGGAAACTGGGATTCTGTGTCATCTTTCCATACAATTAAGGTCTTAGAGAGTGTAATGCAGGGGTCTTGGCGAAGGCTGAAGCCTGCCGTTGAGATTTACCAGCGCTGCCTTCTTCTTCTGTGGTTTCTTCACAATGTTAGGCAGGAGGAAGGAAAAGCCTCCCTCAGCAGTGACGCGAGCAACGTGTTGACTCTAGCTCAGAAAACGGGAAAACGGTTTTCTTATGTCTAATTTCTTAAACATGCACAAGCTCACACACAGACAAAAAATGTGTCTGTGTGTGAGCTTGCTCATGTTTTGAAATTGAATATCACTGTGGATAGGTTGTTGACAGACGTTTCCAGCAGTTCAGAGTATGAGCTCCCCTTGCCCCCAGTGTGGCAGCAATGCCAGTTGTATGGAGCATCAGCGTTTTGATTTGTGCCTGTCAGTTGACTGGCACAATAGAGTGCTTTTGGCTGACTGCCGAACGAATACGACTCACAGTGTTTGTAATGGTGCGCAAGCAAGGACTCGACAGACACTTTATTCCCTATGTGAGCTGTTGATATGAATTTGTGTGTGTGTGTGTGTGTGTGTGTGTGCGTGCATGTTGGTGAGTCAGACTAGACAAGTAGTCTACACACCATCTTCCCCAGTGTGATTGTCACATTATCACTGTGTGCACTCTGGCTGGTTAGAAATAATAGAAAATTGTTCCTTTACTTTCATGGTATTCTGTCAGCCCACTGTGTAGTCCATGTGAATCCCCTACTAAAGGCACTATAAAAACATCCAGCCTCAGTCACACCAAAAGTCTCCACTTAAACCAATATGGATTTGAATTTTTAGGTGGTCTGACAGCTCCTCGCGGTCCAATTTAATGGTCGGGGGAAAACTAGGGCGTGCTGTAGTTCTGGTTTTCAAAAAGCCAGGAGACTTGTCAACCTGATGCTGCTCAGACAACACTCTGTAACCATTGTAAAGGGTTTTCCTTCGCTGATCTCCCCCAGGCAGCCGTTCGGGCACCAGTGGTTTTGCTCCTTAGAGCCAAGCTTTGCGGTCCTCTGGTGAGTGCAGCCACCGTCCCCTGGCCCGCATCAAAAGGCTTGCATCTTGTGAATCACTTACAGGCAGACCAAATGGGAAATCCACCCATGATTCACAGAGAGGAGTGACTTTATGAAACTGACTTTAACGAACTTCTCGGCTGTACGTTGTGCCCTCATATACTCTCGCACTCGCTCAGTCACTCGCTCACAAAAAGCATTCAAACAGCCGACGTAAAGATAAAAGATAAAATCAGCGAATCACTCTGCTCAGCAACCGTGAAACATTTCAATAGGGTTTCTGTTAAAGAATGACCACCTATTTCCAATGAAGGCAATGGCTTCACTTGATAAACGGCTGAAGTTTTCTGCAGTGCCGGGGCCTTGTGAAGACGTGTGCGTGTCATTACAGGGCCCTGCTAAGTGGAAACAGTGTGCGCTTGACGTTCCACTCTGCTGGCAAAAGCAAGCCTTGCCTTTTTCTTGCCCCGTTCCCTTTGCACGAGTGTTTTCCATTGTAGCATGTTGTCTTCATTTGCTGGTCTGAACAATCACTCAGGCTTCGTGCTGTTGGCATAAGCCGCTCTGTCAGAGTGAGGTCTTTATGGGCCTTGGTCGGGGGCTCGGGGGGTTCAGAACGTGTCATTGGGGATTTTGATAATTACCCATTCTCCATTTTGACAGTAGGAATGTTTATCGTCCTTAATGTCCATCCGCCTCAGTCACGACACTTAAGCTTTTCCATACTCTCCTTTGACATGGCCTTCATGAGATGGAGACGTGAAGTTAACAGTTTGCAGCAGATCCTAGATTAGATGTAAAACCTTTTCTGGGAAATAAAAAAATAGGGTCCAGAAACCACATTCACTCTCAATATGCAAATTTGACAATGAGGCATATTGCTAGTGTAAAAAATGCATAACGTTCATTGTCAGAAATTTGGCGTAAAGCTTTATTCACGGTGTGAGATGTCATGTCTCCGGGACTTCCCCTCATTTAAGACGTTCTGCTAGATAGCTTTCTTATTGTCCTACGACAGCACTGGCGCCATAGAAAAGTTTTTCTACTGAAAGAGTGGTTTAGAAATGCTGCTAAAGTGTCAAATTAAAATATAATAATAATATAATCATACAAACATTTACCCTATGTGAGTAGTACTGATTAATTGAACTGATGATTTGAACTGGATTTTATTATTGTTTAGACCATGTATACATTTGATGTGTTTTTTACCAATAACACAAAATATCCTTGTGATATAATCTTCTCCGTACATACAGGGCGAAGTGGCAGCTTTCATAACCTAGCCGAGCGCTAGTAGCTTAACAGATAGTTTGCAGCCCGGCAAGGGAGCCCCCCCTCCTAGTCATCTACGGAGGATCTCCCTGCTGCTTTCATTCAGACCCACCGCACTTAGTGCTGAATCATCAATACCAGTAAATCTGAGAAAAGGCTTTTGGCAAATGAAACTCCTCTGAGGCCGTGTACGACTCAAACCTCTCTTTCAGATCTAAGCTAGTGATAGGTGTGACTCGACCTTGAATGAAACCCAAACGAATTACGTGCCATCTTGCCGTTTGATGTCAAATATCTGATGCATTGTGTCAAGCGAAGCTCTTTTGTATTTTTCTACTGCGAAAGGTGTTTAAACGTTTTTCTGATTTGTCCTTTGACGGAAAAAATATTCCTAAAGAGCATTTATTTTGTAAACCTAGTGTCAGTCAGCTAATGAATCTGTAATACATTTTGTCACAGCAACATGTTTCTGTCTGGTTGTGTGTGTTTTTCACAACACGTGAATGACCTACAGTGTGTGTGTGTGTGTGTGTGTGTGTGTGTGTGTGTGTGTGTGTGTGTGTGTATAATTGCAAGTTTAGCTGTCAGGAGCCTTACAAAGAGATTTTCCACCTAAATAAACTCAATGTATTCTTAGATCTGAGTGCAGCGGTATTTTTAAAAGTGAGGAAATGCACGATTCTTATAAAGCCAGCTGTCAACTGAATCTTTTTATGAGAAAATCATAACAATCAATTTAGAAAATAATTAGCCGAAGCCTAAACTTCATGTCATAGTTTGTTTACAAACTATTAAGAATTTATTTTTGCTCGATTTATCGATCTGTTAACAACTAATTCATGTTACATAAAAAACAAAAACCAGAGTAGCGGAAAGTGAGAAAGTTTTCACTGACGCCCACTCACACATGTTGGTGCGAGCAACCTTATATTTCTTGTCGTTTTAATTTTAATGTGTTGATCAGCCCTAATTAAACAGCCCACCCGACACATTAATATTCAGCTGGGAAGTTGGCCAGGGCTTTTGTGATTGAATAACTGACTCAAATAATAGGTAATCAAATTAACCCAATGGTATGCTAACATTAGTGCTGCCAGTTTTCACTTTCATGAGCAAATTTCAGCATGTTGGATGCCAGGCATACTATTTAAATGTAAAAGAAATGGTGACGGTAGAGATGTAAAGTGAAACAAAAGCTACTAGCATTTCTGATTTAATGTTTACATCTCCTAGGCCGGTCTCTTTTCTTAATATTTTTTTATTTAAAAATTGTGACTTTTCAATTGCCATATAGTTCTACAGGCTACAAAGTCCTTTAACCACCAAAAGCAGAACAGAAATTACAACACTTTCAATGCATACTAGGACTTCAGACTAGGACTTTAGACTGAAAAAAAAGTTGTAAGAAGCATGAATAGGAGAACATAATCAAAACCAGCAGCAAATTACACGGTAGGTTAATAAAACTAAATGAATGAAATCCCAGTAGGAGAATAGGTTTAGTCCTCTCAGTTTTAGTTTCATCAATAGTTTTGGATCTCAACAAACATGAAATGGCCCTCGCAGACATATTACGACTTGTTACAAATATTACCAGTAATGTTTGCAGTGACAGCCACATTGTGTTTTTTGTGTAGTGTGTGTGGATGTGTGAATCTGATTGACATGGTAGAGGAAAACCTCCCACGCTAACAGGATGATGTATGTGATGATAGCTGAAACACAAAATGTCACGTCAGAAAACACCAGCCCACCAGTCCACCACACAATGTAGTCAATGGTCCTTTATTTAACAACTTTCACTTAGCCTACTTTTGAAGGCTTTGAAAACAATCGCTAGTCTTTTTTTGTATTGTTACGTTTTAAAAGGATGTTTATTTGTGTTTTTTTTACAGAAGATTATAATTTTATGTGGTCTTCATTTTTATTGGTAGTTATTTCCAAGTGAACCCTCCAATGGAAAAACTTGGATTTACAGGTGTTCTCTATAATTATTATTAACGGTTATAAATAACGGTTCATTTGCTGACATTTGGTGAAGCTTTGTTCATCAGATATTTAGTTCTGAGTACGTTCGTGGCCCAGTTACAAGGTGATTTGACAACATGATTGCACAGGAATAGATGGAGGTATCCATCACTCTGTAATAGAGGGCCATGGTGTCAAACTGGGCCAGAGGTCTCCCTCCCTAACAAGTTTTCCAAGCCCTCTTCTTGCCATGTCTTGTTTTTAGCCTGTCAGCATCACCTTCTAAACACCTACAGAAACCACACCAGGAAGTCAAAGAAACATATGTGGCTTGAATTGAAGCTACATTTCGCTCTGATGGATTTTTTTGCCCCCCACAAATACCAAACAAATTAATCTTTTCTCTTCAAATCCTAACTCTGCTCTTGTTTTTAACATTGGTTTACAGTTTTTAATTGGCTCCCCACTGAGTCATTCTGAGCTCAAAGTGAAAAGAAAATGGCTGCAGAAACACTCGCTGGCTAAATAAAAGGGACAGGGCAATGAGCAAGGGCTATCTTTTATTTATTTAATATCAGGCTCTTACAGACTTGGAACAGTAATTCACTTCTCTTTTCCCGAGTACCTCTCCAACAAGAGTACCAAACAGCTTGGTTTTATGCAGGCTCGCTTTGCCACGCTCGCAAACCCCAATAATAGGCCCCGAGGAAACGTACTCAACGTACTCAACTGCAATTAAAAACGTACTCAACTGCAATTAAAGTCCTAATGAAGTAATGGACAGCTTGTGTTTATATGAGTCAATGGTATTGTGGTATAAGGTAAAATAAGTTGGCTGAAGACAAAGGTCAGGACTAGCAGAGGCCGTCAGTGGAATAGTTTCTGTCATTTGTTGCATCATTGGGGATTCTATCTCATGTCAAACCATGACTGTGATCTTTGAGTTGGCCAGTCTTGGTCTTATTTGAGTTTTCCCAAAGATTTTTGCAAGTTCACTCATTTGATCGCTCAGCCCTGTGAAAAGAGTGGTGCGAGATCGCCCTCTGTAGGCAAAGGCACACACATGGAGTTCCTAAAACATTTATGCAAAATACATCATAACTAATGTTTACGTGATCCCTATATAACTTGTAATTTACATTTATAATATAAATGAAGCATGTTTTTTTGTTTGTTTCCTCTTTCTGTCATTTTGCAGTGAATGAGATCATTGACAGAGACATGTCCCAGTCCCCCGGGACACATGGTCCTCCGGCAGCACACAGCCAGTCGTAGCTCCACCCCATCCCAGCTCCACCCCATCCCAGCTCCACCCCACGCAGCGGGGCAACAAGGCCGGAGAAGACCCCAATCTGGTCTGGTCTCTTGGACCTGCCACAACCATACAGACAGACAGGCAGGCGTATGCTTCAAGCCGGACCTCACACACGTACAAATACATCAAACATTGTTCTTACTCACAGCGATAGCACATGAGATGAAACTGCGAGCAGGAGAAAGCAGCCACGTTGACTGACTCCATGGTTAAACTAGTATTATGGTTATGATGCAGAGTAAAAGAGGAATGTGCTCTCTCTTTAGCTCTCCAGGGTTCTCTCGGCATCCTTTAAGTTCTCAGGCCTGCGCCCTCACCCTAGGTTATGCAAATATGCCCACCGCCCTCGGTGAATGCAATCCAGACAATCCAATTGAAGCACACCACATTTACTGACAATTCAGTTCTTCAGCTATATTGGACAGAAAACCAGCTTGTCACGACACTGTGATGCTCACAGTATGAATAAAATAATGGAAAAATGTCTTTCTCCTATCCCACTTACCAGCATTGATCTTCGTAAAGACAGCTTTTTGGCTGCATTTAGCATGTAGCTCTGAGACAGGCCTTCAAACCAAAGGCAGCCCAATGAAAAAGGAATGTACGATACGGACTCAGAACTGGGATAGACACTGGGATAGATATTAATGCTGTATCAGAATCCAAACGTTTAATTGTTTCACAGACAAGCTTCCCTTAAACGTCATTATACCTAAAATATCAGTTGGAGTTTACCAAACCAACTTGTAACTAGAAGAGTGATGTGATGGTAACAGTAACAAACTACAAATGACCCCCGCCTTTGGGCTTCAGTAGGGTTCAAATCCCTTTCTTTGTGTGTACCACACAATGGAATGTGGTTAGTATATTGTGATGATTCTGTATGCCCAACACGTGGTGTGGTGAACCCCACACACACACACACACATCACTGTCAGTGTGTCCGTCTCCCAGTTCTGAGGTCGTGGTTCGTGACTGATGAGGTCATCGCCCAGTCCTTGTTTTGCTCTCGTTACAGCCCCGCTAGCCCCCGTCGCCCTGTTAAGGTCTCTGGTTTGCAGAGGGCGAGACGACAGACCTGTTCTTGCACCTAGACTGTGTTCTGCAACATGAAACATTCCACAACTTCTAGTGACCTTCCACCCATGTAGATACCTGTACATTATTATCCCTGCCTTGTGCTACTTTTCTCCCGCTTTACTACTTCTTAAAGTTGAACAAATGCCTTATTAACATTTAGCAGCTTTTAATGGTAGTGAAAGCTTTTTATGTTGTTTTGCACAGCTAACTTTGAGGTTGACTATGTTTTGAGGAAATAGATTTATGACTAGTCTGATTGGGACCGGGTGGTTTTGAGTTTGTGAACTGAGACAGTTCACGTTTTTTTATTTTGTATTATTCTAACCTATTTAAATATGCCTATAAATGTATTGGAGTTGGATTTTGAAAGTGGTGTTTGAATAGTCCACACAGTTAGAACCTGTGCCCCTCTTTTGTCAATCTCCCAGGGACCCTTGCGTGCCTTCCATCTTCTAACTGCCAAGGTAAGGCAGGTTAGCCCATCATATTGACAATGATCACACAGTTGATGTGAAAATGTTTTTATATTTGCAATAGAAAGATGTGTATATATAATGCCATTATTTGCCCCACACTAGCTCTGCAATGGAGAATGAAATGTTCAGAGAACTGCTCTGAATATTCCTGGTTACTGGTTCTTACACATCCTTTATTCTTTGATACTATAGACAATCACCATTTAGCTCGTTCACGGTACAGAATGGTATCTATAAAAATGGATGTATTAATCAAGTGATATTACCCCCTTTGAGATAAAGGCAATAGAGATATGGTTGCTATCAAATCAAAAGATTACATTATATAATCATTTTTTTAAGGCAAATTCTTCAACCTAAACAAGATGTACATAGAGGTTTCTGAATGGTGAATGGATAGAGCTTCATTATTAGGATCATGACATCTCTGAAGAACTTCATTGGCTCTTTGCCTTAAGCTTCTTGACAATGGTACTCCTGCATGATTGTTATTCATTGCTAACGACCATCTTAACTCAACCCCAGGTGGAATTTAATTCTGCTATGCACTAAAACTGCCTTATGCCTTTAAAATAAGACTAAAAAAAATAAACTAGAAGATGCCTATAGATGTAGACTGCCGACATGTAGAAGCTAGCACACCAGACTTCGTTTTCATCAATATGCCTTGTAAAGGACACAGTGCAAGTGTCCAAGTAGGTTTATTGCTTGAGTGTGTATGGCTGTTCATACCAAATATGTTGTACAAAAGACAAGCATTTTCACGGTCCTTTTCCCTTTCGACAATAAAAGCACACGTGTATTAAAGGCTATGCAAACCACGACAGCAATGAGGTGATGCGATATTTCACAATAAACACAAACAACCAGATTGTAAACTGTTTGTACTATTCCTTATGAACTTTCAAATACAGAGTATATGATGTCCTGATTTGACTATGTAAACTATTAGGAATGCCTTAACTCCTGTTTGAATACCATTTTGCCAGTGTGTCTGTACTGTATGCTTTTCTGAGATGATTTCTTTGACAGGAATAAGTCAATTAGTCAAGTCACTATTCATTTGGTTTGTTTTTAGTTTTTTGGGGGATTCAGGGAGGGAATTTGGTTTTGTTGAGGGAGGTAGCAATTTGGATAAAAAAGGCTTGTGCTGTGATCTGAAAGCCTAGCAGTAAAATACAAAACCAGCATTCACAGCAAGTACTCGCTGCCATCCTCTTCTGTGGCAACCAAAGACCGAACGATATGTTCCCATTTTACATAATGGTAAAGCAACAGAGACTGTAGAACTCTATTTTTGATACTGTTTGAAATGGATGTCATTCCTAAAAGGTTGGGGACATTTAAATATATATAAGTCTATAAATATATAAATATGTTTTGTAAAATAAAAAGGGAAATACAGGTTTAGCTGATGTTTACCGAGCCTTGTATTGTCATTTATTGTACATTTTGTATTTTAAACATTTTGTAATTTTAAGACTGCAGTGCTTTTGGAAAATTTATTCAAAGGGAATACCTTGCATCTTAGGCTTTTAAGTAGTATCTCAATAAAAAGGAAAATGTTCAACCAATGCTTTGTCTCACCATTTTAATGTAGGGGAGACCGGGGATAGTTGTAAAATGGGTCAGTTGTTACACATCCAAGTTCTCCAATCAGGAACAACAGGAATTTATTTTTGTGACAGCATTTCCTGCTTTGTAGTTGAACTCAACAAACTTAAATCACGTGTATTGTGTGTCTATTTAGATATATTTCATGCAAGTTGTTAGTGCTAATGTTATTGCTGTTGGTTGTAAGATAAGCTAGATCATGGTGACAATACTCTGGGTTGGTTATAACAATGAAAATACAACCCACCCCTAGCAAAATTCTAGTTATATTTTCACTTTTTGTTCAGTTTTTTTATTATGCTCAAATGTTAGACCTGTAGGTTACTTTGTAGGCCCATGAGGCCTGCACTCCAGCAAGCACAGACACACACACACACTAATTTTGAGTTGTGCACATTTGCACATTTTGTTAAATTTCATTATATTCAAATGTTTTTCACTACTATGACAGTAACTAACATACTTCACTCAAACACATAAACACCAATTATGTTAAAAAGTTGACTAAGACATTTTCAATATCAAGTTTTTGTCATAATGTTATATTTCACCCCAGTGAATATCACAATGTTACATTTCACCCCTGGGTATGTTACAAATAACCCGGACTATGGGGTGAATTGTAGCATTTCACTCCTTGTGTTTGAGAGTAAACCACGCGTTTTCTGTTTGTGTTACAGAGATAACAGCTACACTGTTTAATTTCAGACACATGTAACTAGTTTGTATCACATTTTGAACGCACTGGCTTGAAAGCTCCAAGCTACACACAGAAATGTCAAAAATGTTACAACCATCCCCGGTCTCCCCTACTAGAGTTAGAAAAAATGGACAGCCGATTTTAAAACCTTTGACCCAAATATCGTAAAGTTTGTTAGTTTTGATTTTGAGTTTAGATTTAAGTTTTATTCTCTCAAGTGAAACACAAGTACCAAAAGGAGTTCATACTCTACTCCTACCCAATGTACCACAGTGTGTTAAATATGTGGTATAGAAGGTGACCACCCCCTCTAAAATTTTGTAAAATTGGTGGTGAGAAAAATAATTCACTTTGGCCAAGTAACAAAGGCTGATGTGTTCAGGTGAGACCAAAATGAGACTTTCTGATCAGAATGCAAAACAATCTATCCATACAAGGAACACTATGCATACAGTAAAGCACAGTGGTGGCTGCAGTCCATTGTGGGGTGTCTTCTTCAGTTCGGACTGGGGTACTTCTCAAGATAGAAGGAAAGATGGGCAGTCCAAAATACAGGCAGATTTAAGGAAGACCCACAGACCTCAGCCAGGAAGTTGAAAAAAAAAAAAACACCACTCTACAACAGGACAATAACCCAAAACAGACTACAAAAGCAACCATATAGTGGCTGAAAGACTGGAAGAGTGGTTAAGTCTGAGCCCTGACCTAATCCTAGCAATTTGGAATTACCTGAAGAGGGCAGACCATCAACTCTCAGTTACCACCACAGTTTGAACAGTTCTGTAAGAAGAAATTGATATTAGTATTCCTCCCTCAAGGTGTGCTAAGTGGGTAGTCTAGTGGTCTAGGTGTTGGACTCCCAGCTGGAAGGTTGTGGGTCCAATCCCCAGATTTGGCCTACCTGTAAGCATCCTTGAGCAAGATGCCTAACCCCTATATGCTCCATGTAATAGTAAGTCCGCTAAATGACGTAAATTGTAATTGGGTAGAGAAGTAGCCAAGCAGACTGAAGACTGTACTTTAGATGCCTCCACCTAGCGTTAACTCTCAGGGGTGTACAGTACTCTCATTCGTTAAGATTTTCACTTTTTTTTAGTTGGATGTTGCAAGGCTGTTCAATTTGTACACAACACTGGGTAAGGTCATTTTATTTCTTATTTGAGTTTTACTGCAACAAAAGGGAAACATTTTCAATAGACCTTGGTCTACTGTTGCTTTTTCACACCCAACTAATACAAGGAGGCAGGATTGACACAGGGATTAATATCAACTTCTTTAATGTCAGCAAAATATACACAGTTCTAAATCCATACAAGTGTCAAACTTGCATCAAAGAAAAAAAGAAAAATATATCTTCTCTGCCACCAGAGGATGACCGAGCCTCGTGTGGGCCAGTATTGCACTCTGGGCATTGCAGGCACAGCAAAGATGGCAACCGTAGACAGTGTTGCTGGCAGCTCTGTCACAGCAGAATGCAGCTTTACACAGTGTTCCGTCTGGAACGGGGAGAACCAAAGTGTGCTACAGACTGATGCCATATAAATAGCCTGGAAACATTACATAAAGATAGTCGAGTTTATAAGGTTTCAGGATATGCATTTTTTCATATTTAAATAAACAAAATGTCACTTTTGCAAGTAAATTGGATTAATAAAAAATAGAATTAATTTGTCATGCACGTCTTATTTCAGACACTTAGGTCATAACTCCTCGATTGAAACAACAAGAAATACATTTACAGTGCTTGGACATAGTCTAAGTAGCATGGAACTATTCCATACATAAATGTTTTTGTTTTTTTTACAGCAGAAATAAAAAACTTACAAAGTAGTAGTCAGAGGCATAGCTGAAATGGCTGTGGCTGAACTAGTCGCCCTAGCTACCGGAACCTAGTTCTAGACAAACCATGTCAGTTACAGGTCAGTATGTCTTCAGACTCCCCCTCTGCAAGCCATTTCAGTAGTTTTACACATGTGAGGCAGTCTGTATGGCTTGGTGTATTGGCTACGATGTACAGCTCATTGGAAGGCAGACCAATATAAAAGGGATATGCAGGCACACAGAGTAAGCCGCTTCGGGCGTCTGCGAGGACGAAAGGGATACAATTCTATTTGCATGTCAGGAGGAATGAATGTTCACATTCACAGGGTGGAAGCGCACAGGCAAATGGGAGCGGGGGCGTGATGTATAGATGTACAGGCAGGTAAGAACGACCGAGTAGAGCTACCCCAGTTTGTTCGGGCTGCAGTGTGCTCGCCATGGTGCCGCAGACACGCGCCCTACTGATCAAGGTGAAAAGCCCAACATTCAGTTAGAGGTTTTCACACCAGGGGGGATGGCTCAAGATGCCATGGCAACCGCAACACAATAACATAAAAAATTAAAAGAAGGTGGTTCTGGTTGAGTAGAAAGGCCTGCTGCATCAAGAGTAATCAGAAAAGTAAATGATCTAAACAGGGACGGGGAAAAAAAAAAAAAAGATGATCTTACAGCTTGTTAAACATTCAAGAGGAAGCACAGGGAACTCAAGCCCCCTGCTAGCTGGCTGGTATCTGGGTGACTGTTGTAGCTAGCAGATTAAAAAAGGGGGAAAAAAAGAGGAGATAGGGGGCAGAGATGATAAGGCTGGTCAGTTACAGAAAGCCAAGTGGATTGGCTGGCCGTAGAGGGGGTGGTTGGAGCGCTCAGCCACTGCCTGCCTGGCAACCTCGTCGCTGGCGAAGGTGACCAAGGCCTCGCCGCTGCACTGACCCCGCAGGTTGTACAGGACAATCACCCCATCAGGCTGCAGCTGGGGAAAGGAAGTAATAAAGCCACACACACACACACACACACACACACACACACACACACACACACACCAATTATTTCCATTTCCAGCTTTAAAGGCCAATCTCAACACCAGGGGGAGCCCATGAGGCTAAAGGAGGATGACAAGGT
>JAOEHI010010800.1:6420-33010 GCA_025447815.1 Percopsis transmontana
CCCCGCCCCCCGCCCCCCCCCCCCCCCCCCCCGGCCCCCCCGGCCCCCGCCCCCCCGCCCCCCCCCCCGCCCCCCCCCCCCCCCCCCCCCCCCCCCCCCCCCCCCCCCCCATCCATGTGTCCCTAAGGCCATTGTGGGTTGTCTCTGCATACTCCTGTTGTCCGAAGCCTTGTTAGAACTATCCTCCCAACCACCTGTTCCTACGGACAGCTGTTGCCCCCGGCGAGAACCCACAGCCACTCCCGCCAAACACGTGTGGAATCAGGGGAGGAATTCTGGGATGATGCAGGCCAGGCCTTCCCTTGGCCTGATAGCCAGTCAAGTATCACCACATGGTGATAGACTGAGAGGGCAGGGTGCCTAGACTATTAATTAAGAATAGTGTTACTGCAGCAGTGGATTGTGCAACTACAGATTCCAGGTCAGCTGAGATTAAGAAAGATCACAAAGTGTCGTTTTTTTATCCTCAAGTGCATCTATCTCACAGCAAAGGGGCGTAGAGGCTAATTAGAAGTGTTATACGAGAGGATGAGAGGCTAAGGAATGGAGATAAAGACAAGCACTTAATGTCTGCCTCAAACCTCCAGGATTGATTAGGATTAGGAGTGTCAGGAAGGAGGGAACGGTCCACAGAAACCAAAGAGGCTGGTATTGCAGGCATGGTCTGTGCCAACAATTAACCCTGGATGCTAGGCATTCCAGGGGCATTGCCTGGGTACTTCAAAATGAGATTGAGAATTGAGGCAGATGTGCCTCACCGGCACATTGCTGGCATACCAACATGACAGACCTCAGCGAGAGGAATTAACAGCCCGAGCCCATGGATAGAGTTGAGTGCCCACTGCCCTAAAGAAAAAATAAAAGAAAAAATAAGGCACAGTAAATTGCTCTTCAAAGGATAACTGTACGGAGGGCTAGTGCTCCCCAATATCCCTCTGTACAGTCTGTTCATTCATCTGGCCTGGGAGAAAGCTGGTGGGTGGGATTCTGGCCCTATGAAGGAGAGGCCATAGAAAATTAAGGACTCCCCCCCCCCCCCCGTGCAATACTGGCAGTATTGTGGGTGGTAATAAGGGGCCCTGCGATGCTCAGGGTCCTGTCTGGTTTCATAGTTCCTCTCTCCAAAGAGACGGAGGCCTGCCAAACTCATTGAGACTAAAGCATCATTCATGGGCTCTGAAGGTTACAGCCTAGGGTGGCAGAGCAGTATCTATGCAGCAAGACAACCTTCAACCTGTTGAGCAACAGTGGTAATCATTCATAGTGTAGGTGCGCGAGGCTGGGAGACTTAAAAAAACAACAACAACACAGCCGACACAAAAAATGCTGTGAATGTTGAGTAGTGGCGGTTGCTCACAGACAGTCAAACTAGTCAGAAAATCCCCTGCAGAGTCGTAGCAGATTTAATTCCAAATATAAGCAAAAGCAATGCATGTGCCGTTATGGATTTGTATACTGTACATTTCCCCAAAGTACCTGACCTAGAAAGGGAAGTGTAGGAGATCTAATCATGTACAGTAGGTCAACACATTGGTTTGGATCGCTTTTATTAGAGCTCCCCAGGAAAAGCCTGGAAAATACATGCTATGCTACATAATAAATGCAATAACGAAACCATTTCCAGGTTTAGCCTTAGATAAACAAGACACCCCCGGACATCCTCTTGAGTTTGCCTTGGTAGAGGTAATGACAGTGACATTTTAAAATCAAGATCAATACTTCATACAGGGGTCAGATCCCCCCGATCAACCCTCGGGGCTAAGTCTTAGTGGGTATCTTACATTCAATTACTGCTATCCATGGATATGCGCTTACAAATATCAGTATTCATATCACACCTCGCAGCTATTCTACACCAAATATCAATAATATTCTAACGGAGAGTTTCTTAATAAACAGAAAGTATGCATGTCAGTGTAGCCTGTCATGATGACAAGATGTCTCATTGGTTAACAAATCTATGGTTCGAGCCAGGTACTAGATTTAGTACCATACCAAAATACAAGAGATTTAGAGCAAGATAGTAAATCCCTACCCGCTCCAGAAGTCGTCCTCAAATGCCTAGTTGAGACAGATGAATATGTTAGGAACAAAAGCATAATGGAGCAGCCATGTTTTACAACAACAGAAAAAAAGAGCGGAGGGGGTGACACAAAGGATAAACATCCTCTTACTGGATAAACTGGTTTTTATAGCTGAGGTTTTAAGACCTAACACTCCCAAGCCACGCGTAAGTACTCAGAGTGGCTGTCTTCTCTGTTGGACACATTTAAACCCTTTTATTTTGCAATAGGAACTAAAGCTTTTACAACCACTAGTCCAATTAAAGTTCTGTCAGATGCAATTAAGTATGGGAAGAAATAATACACAACAGCCTGTGTCCATTTAAGACCTACTGTAAGTGGTGCAGTGCGTGTCCCCTGTTAATGGGTTTAAAGGCCTCCAAAGAGCACACCAGACACAGAGGTCAGCACAGTTTGAAGGGTCTTTAAAAAAGGATGCATGTACGGTACATGTTGAAAAGTTAATAAATATCACCTCTCATTGCACTAGAACATTCTCAACAGAGTTTATCTTCTGTCTGTCAAAATATATGCGAGAAGACATTTAAGTCATTTTCTCAATACAGTGCCACAATCGGGCCATCTGGGATTGCAGATTTTCACACTAATCACAACCCTCTAACAACGAATTAATCTCGTGTCTCTCATGGACCCACTGAAAATATATATGGCAGAGTAGTGTGTGGAAATTTTACAATTAAACTAAAGCATAAAACTTAAACCGCCAACTTAAAGCACAAAAACCTAACCTATAGCTATGTAGTGTGTGTGCAATAATTATTGACAAAACAGCAGGATGTATAATCAATTATTAAAAACATATGGTTGCCAATGCAATTCCTAAATTAAAGTGTGCCCACTAAAGAACCAAATCACACACTAACAGCGTGCTATTAGAGAATACTCAGCGAATAGGTGAACCCACAACTGTCACTTCAAGGGTAAAGTGTGCACGTATAGGCTACAACAAAGTGCTATTCTGGGAAGTGCACTTTCAGCATTTTGCAGGAAAAAAAAAATGGAAACAGCACAGTCATGAACGTTTCTATTGAAATAAATGAGTTTACACTGAAATCAACCTTTTCGCCTTCTGAAAAACAAATAAAGCTGACAGATTTGTATGTTGAAAAAGTTAAATGAACGGCCTGTGTGCATGTCTGCATGTATGTGTGTGTGTGTGTGTTTAAAATTCCAGCCAGGCCAGCAGACAATAAGTGGAAGTGTTCTTCATCCACTGCAGTGTTTAATTGGTCAAACACACCAAAGTGACCATGGCCTTGTCTCAACAAAGAGGCCTTCTGTTCTCTGGGCCCAAGAGAGGGTAGGTCAAACTAAAAAACAACAACAGTGCAGAGAACAACTCTTTACCAAGTGGCACTGCCATGGAATGACTCCCCCGAGCTAAAAACTCTGCACAGAGAACATATATTAGGAGCAAAGTTAGATATCCAACCCAGCAATTCAACGTAAACTAGCAGTGTACTGTCTACTGCTGAAATAATACAACTAATCTCAAAAGCAGATTAATTGCTATTTTAACATAAGGATTGGTTGTATTATTATTCTAGTATGTGCCTGGTGTCTAGTGCCAAATAAAGTCCCCATCAGGCTGAGCAGGTGAGCTGGTTCGCTTCAAGGGTCCTCCATAACCAAATGTTAAGACAAAAAAAACAAATGCACCACAGTGGGGGATTATTGATTTTATGATAAGGTGTAACATTGATCCCGGAAGTGGATTAACTGCGTTATACTGACATTAGACATAAAGACCGATCAGCTCTTCACATGCATTCAGCTCTTGAGACATGTCATTCAAAATATCTGATCGATATGCTGGACTAGCAATTGCACGTTGTGTGGCGAGGTAACAGACGAAAATGATGATTACACAGAATTACTCTTAATGTACCAGTTACTGCTGCACCCACTACAACACAGACTAAGCCTCCAGTGTGGGAAATTCTATTTTTATCATCTGGCAGGGCGAGGCACTAGGCTACTACAGAGCACACAAAGTAGGGAAACTAATCTACTACAAGGGTGGGAGGCAAAGGTGGGAGGCAGCGAGGGCTCCCGGGGAACAAAGCGGAAGTATCTTTCCAGATAACGACCTGTGCTGCAAGTAGAAGAGCAAACAAACGCCTACTGTCCACCTATGATGCAGGTGTAAACTGGTTCAGGTGGATATTTTAGATTTCATTCCATTTTGAGAATACAGTGAATCGATCGAGGTTTTGTCGCGAATATAGCTTTATAGCTTAATAGTTGATACGACGCGATAAAACTACAAACAAATCCTCAATAGGCTACCTTTCTGAGTAGACAATTCGCTTTGTTATAGGAGGAGAGGGTGTGCTGCCTGTACAGTTGTCACTTATGAGCTTGAATTGTGTTAATTTACCCTTGAGGGAGAGGAACAAATCAAACTCACCCATAGTCAGCAGTGCCCCTGTCTAGATACACAATTATACGTGAGCGATAGATGAGATAGTGTGACTTAATAACTAATGTTATAAAAGGAGTGAAGCATCGGGCTACTATTACATTGGACAGCAAAGAATAGAGAGCACTCACCTCCTCCAAAGCGGTCACAGTATTTCTGCAGTGGGACATTCTGGTGGTGAAATTGGAAGCAGTCGGTGCCTTATAGTCTTCATTAGTTTCTGCCACGAACTCCGAAACTGATATTTGGTCCGGCATACTTATTCCTTTAGATGGGAAAGGAAGCACGTTTTCTTAATCCCTGTACGTATCTGATTTTAATTATTTAAAAAGTTCAAATCTGAAGAGTCTTTGACGATTTTCCAAAAGAAACCATTGCTGGATGTGTTTATGTCATTCCCTTGTTTGCTCTCACCACACGACCAAGTGTAACAATATTGCACGCTGGCTTGGCAGATACTACGTTGCTACTATCCTGATATATCCCGATGCCTAGCCGTTATGTCCAAGGTGGTGGATGTATATTCCCTTCTTTAGTCCGCTATTCCATACCCATTTCAGTTAAGTAGGTAGTCTTCAAATTGCAGGAAAACCAAGCTTTCCCGGCAAAGTCTGTTTAATCAGTCGATAGTCCCAAGCAGCATAGATAGATTTCCAGCTGAGAGAGGTAACTTATTTTTCCAAGCCTGGGAAACAACTAGGCGTTTCAACAAGAGCGCAGAAATCGACAAAGGTGGAGGAGGAGATTCAATGGACGTGCTCCATCCAATAGGGATGGACGGCTGGTCATGGCGAGCCAATAACAATTCACAGAAGGCGTTAACTGTGTTTTGATCAGCACTACCAGCACTTCCTTTTTAAGGTGGAAATAAATATGGTATATGTAATAGGCTGTAGTTTAAGCTATATTGTTTTTTCACGATAGGCAAGAATGGTATCAATATTATATCCTGTATGCATTAATCAAAAATCTGAATTTCTTTTTCACATGCTATTTGATCTACACATGGCAAATACCTAGTCTCATTCCTATTTTTTCAGGGAACAACAGCGATAGATAAAATTCATGGGTGTTTTTTAGGACACCTACTCATGTGCACCTGCCCTTTCACATTCTGGCTTTCACACATGGAAACCCACAACAATATCACTTAATTATTCCCTAACTGTGGAATAGATATAGTATAATTCCTGGTTTATCATCTATAGCCTATACCACAAATGCAAAGCATCACAAATCCCTTCCACCACACACCTTAACACCTTAGCTAAATTATTGTAGTTTCAGTTCATGATACATCATTAGTGTATTTATTGCAAAATGTATTTAAATAGGAGATATGTTGTCATTGCATTTTTACAGTACACCTATAGCTTAACTTTATTATGGTTTTGGATGCTCAAATGTTGTTACACTTCAAAGTCGTTGCTGAGTTGCTGAAGTAAGTTAAGTATAAAAAGCAAATAAGGTTAAAAGCTAACAACAAAGTAATGACAGTGACACATAGTTTGACTGCAGCCCAGTGTTGTACTAATCCAATGTCACACCCCTGAACACCTCAGTCCCAGAATGTTCACTTAGTAGGGTTTAATAAGGCAGACCTCTCTATCTCGGTTGGAGAAAACAGTCGTCCTTTTTGGGGCTCTGCCAAGAATAAATCTGGCTACGAAAAAGAGGGACATTTTCTATCATTGGGCACTGCCTGAGACCTGTGAAGATTCTCACTCCCACGCTTTGGGTTTTGTCAACAAGAGGTTGAAGAAGCAGCCGTTTGCTCTATGAGCGGTTGCGGTCTTCCTTGGTTTTGTGATAAAAAAAAATCTGCTGACGTTTATCCAGTTCTTTCAGCCTTAGCACGGCAACTCCCGGTTTAAATAGTATCTCAGCGCCACAGTCAAAACCCAGTGTTTAGTGCCGGCCTCTGCCCAACACATTCTTTCTGCTAGGCAGTGTCTCCCAGCAAGCTGGTAAATGAAGAGCGGAGGACCCAAGCTGACCCTGGCTATGGCTAGGAGGCCTCAACTCTCTTATGAAATAAATGCACGCCCTCCTTGTGAACATTTGCTATCCGAGTCATAGCAGCCAAGCCATTGAGGTCAGTAGTAGCCAACACCAGCCCTTGGATTGTTTAAAGGATCATGTTGTAGCCACCAAGTCTAGGAGAACTAGTGACCATGAATGGCAGTGATTGGTATAATACAATGCAGTCCATAAATATATTCATATTATTAGCAATATGAATAATTAAATATCCATATCCTGCAGTAATTACATCTCTACATTTCATAAAGTTTATTTCATAAATAACACATATATATTTGATATTTATTTGTATTTGCTGAAGCTCTACAACGAAATGCCACTGCAGAACCTGCTGTATTTAATTTAATACAATGGTGGTTTATTATGAAATGTTGATATGTGCAGATTTCAGGTTTCAGTTTTGACCAAATTTAGATGCGACAGAGCTACACTGGACACTAATAGAAGGTAACTGGTAGTGGTTTCTAACCTCAACTGAATTTGATTTTGTGTGGAAACAAGATGAATCATCGTGACGTACTTGTTTAGTTTGTTTCTGGAACCACAACACTTGTCAGCTGGAAAAGGAACAATGGCCATATCTATCTGCACACTGACATCATATTGGAAAAGATGTTTATAATTTGTTTTGTGCACTTCATTGGAAGAATGATGTAGGGTGTGTTAGCACTCCCACTCCATTGTAGTTTCATTGAGTAGTTTTATAATATGGACACTTGGGTCTTATTAGAAACAGACGACTTGCCATAGCAGTAAAATGGGTTTGGGTTCTGGCTTAGCGGTCACTTTTTCCTAACTTCCATGACTTCATGCTTGTATCACAGGTGGAAGCACTGCACAAGTGGAAGTCTCTTTCTAATAGATCTAATGAAAGATTTCTTTGTCAACTTGCAAACTCGAACTGAACTGCACTCAACTTTCCCTCATGTGACGGTTGCGCAATTGCACCACTGGAAATTATTATTAATTTTATGATAGAATGACATCTCATAGAACATAAAGTCTGTTGGGTGGAAGATGAGGTAGGCAGACCTATATGCATAAACTGCACAGACAAAGCCCAGTGACCGAATGTTAGCAGTCAACTGTAACAGGACTACTCTTTTATCACAATACAAAATAATCACAGAGAGAGACCTCTTTTGCACAGAGAGCCTTTTCCTCCCATATGAATAGACCCTCTGAACAAACATGGCCATGTTATATGTCCTGTGTTGGAATAGTGTTCCAAAAATCTGCTTACCACTGTGTGAAGCCATTTCATGCTTGTTGCTAGGCAACATTTCAGTGCATGTTTACAATGGTGCTATTTCAGACTTTACTCTATTTAGGACTTTTTTGGAGCCTCAAGTAATTTCAGTGACCCAGCTGTCTCCATTTTAAGCACTGGGCAGGTTTGTATCTAGAATATGTTACAGTGTATTTCCCTATATAAATAAAGGTGATTAAAAAATAGCACCAGAACAAAATGTTGTATCTTTCTACCATTAATTCTCAGAAATGCAAAAGCAATCAAGCTCAACTCAGTTACGAATCGTGAAGTTGAAACAAAAATATTCAAAAATAGAAACACGGTGCGTGCACAATATTGCTGAAAATTAAAACCAGTGCATTATGGAGTGCTGGATTATCTTTCACCCAAATCAAAATGTCAGCAGTACCAGTGTTCCGCATTGGCGGTGAGAACATCTTGTTGGAGATTAGAAAATCTATCGTTCTAAGAGCTTTTTATTAGTGAACCATAAATAATTTAATGATAATACCATTTTGTCATCAGAGGTAAATGTTCCTATGGTTATCAAGTGGCTATCGCAATGTTAAAGCTACCATGATCATACCACAAGGGATTAGACAATTTACTGTCAACCTAAATCCTAAACAGAATTAGCTTCTTGGCTGTGTGCTGTATGACCAGACAAAGAAAGGTGTTTCCCATAATATCAAAATCTTAACAAAGGAATGCTCTGGCGGATGATTTCTATTCAACCTTGACTAGCTGGAGGACAGGAAGAAATTATTTTCCGTCCAATTGCTTTACATCTTCAGCCACCCATTTTGAGTGATGATCACAAAGACCTGGAGGTTTGAGGCTGTCTCGTCTTCACCATTAGGAGCAAGTGGCTCTTACAGTAATTATGCTTCCTTTTAGGATTTGCTCGTGCAAGCCATATAGATTATTCCTCTAGCCTGATTCATTATATTCCGACAGTCAGCATGCCAATCTACACTGTTGCCTCTTTGTTTCCTGGTTCCAATCCACAGAAACTGTAGTTCAGCGCTGCAAAAAACACAATTTTTTAAATATATGACATCTAAGCAAGCTTTTACAATTAAAGTGAATCTGGCTACCAACAGTGTAAGAAAATGTACTCAATAAGATTAATTGAGTTAAATTAATATGTATTTTGCATTCGGTCAAGACAAATGCATGTGCTGCGATTATAATTGTTTTGGTGAATCATCTAAACAGCAAATGCCCCAACTGTCTCCTACAGCTTGTATAAACTTTTCATAGATTTTTATATAGTACATCCTATAATTTGCTCATTAAACCTGTGTTTAAGTGTGGACTGCATACTTTGTCCACATGTCATTATGTGGAAAAATTGCAGGAGAGTAAATTTCTCTCATGTACAGCACTGTCACTTTATTGTTATGTGTGTCCCACCAGGGCAGAGAAGCTCTATTTCCCCAATGACAGCGAGGCTGGAGAAGACCTCTAGTGTCACTGACAGATAAGCTGGCCTGTACATTTTGACGCTGTGCTCTAAATCTCATAAAAGGTTGTTTTCTCCCTCCTTCCTGGTATATCTGCTATTTTTCTATGGTCCACAAGTAATGTAAACCTTTTCACTTTTGTCATGATCCAATCAATGAACAATCTGTACTGTTTTGTGTGTGATTTGTGTGTGATTTGTAGGATATAACATGTTAAGCTTTGTAAGACTTTAGAAGAATCTCACAGCCTCACGTTCAAACAGTATGAAACCTTTTATCTGCCTGTGCTGCTCCCATTGCTCCCTAAGGGAAGAACACAGACACAGACAGCTTTCAAATATCAGTGTATCATAGATGTCGATGTTAGAAACTGAAACTCATACAGTTTATATCACTCTTTAGCACATCCATTTAACTCAGCCCAGGGAAACTTTTAATCTAGATTGCACTTATAGTTTCAGCATGAGTCTGCGTCTCCACAGTGCCATAAACCTGCGACAAAACCCATTGACAGTCCTGCGAACTCCCTCAGCGGCTACTGTTACAATGAAACCTCCATGACTGTATTTTCTCTCTTCTGACACCGCTACGGATAAAAGCCTGACAGGGATTTGAACTGTGCAAGCATAAAAAAGAGACGCGAGCACAGGGGGAGGAGGAGGGGTTCTAGGATGAGTGTGTTTGCACTCGTCTGAGTCACCAGGCTCTGTTGAGGTTTCGACGCAATTATCTGGAACTAGCCTCATAATCTGCTACCCCAATGCTCATGTCATTTGCATTGTCTGGGTTCAAAGAGAATGGGGAGGAGCTGAATGTTTCATTTGTCACAGCAGGCGGGGCGAAGCAGAACATGTCAACGTTTCTCTTGGGAGTTCCGGTGGAAGGTTTCATTTCAGTTCACTAAGCTCAGTAATTCTGTCAGTCAAATGCAAAGCGAGGGTTTCAAGCAGACAGTGTTTACTCTGGGAGGGAATTGGCCTTCCAGACCAGATATGTTGTTCAGCAAGCCTCACTATACTGTAGTTGAAACTGAAGGACAAGGCTATTGTCTTGGTCGAATGTAGTGACCTTTTGTTACATTTTTGGAAAATGAATAGTGAATACAAAAGGAATGTTTTTGATTGAATGCATTGTTCATAGCCTTTAGTAATTGAAAAATCTAGGCCCGTGACTAACACACAAGGGTGCAAGATAGAGCTAATCCGCTATAATAAATCATGGCTTATTGGTTTATTGATCCCGACACAAAAATGTATGATGAAGAAAAGCCCCCTTTTTTAATATTTATCCTTACCGCTTAATCTAACTAGAATTAAACAACCAAGAAAACCACAATGCTCCAAATATTTTATTTGATACTTTCTCAATAAAAACAAGAAAATGCTGTTTACATTCAAGGTGACAAGATAATTAGCTATTAGAATACATCGCAAAGGGTCACATTATTAATGCATGTGAGAAAGGGTCCTCCTTAAATTCTGCTAGCTCCCACCCATATACACTCCCATTATTGGGTGCCGCTGCAGCCTATTGTGTATCTGCTTTGCATGCTGTGCTGGTTTTTGAGCACTGCTGATCTTAATATCAACCAGGACCAGGAAAATCATAAAATGATTGACAGATGTTTGTTGACTGCACCAGGGTTTGGCCTAATTGCATACATTTATTTTGTTGTTCTTTGTTTCTGTTACGGTGCAGTGTATACTGCCTCTTGTTAATGTTATATGTTCTTTTAGTTTCTGATTTTTATTAATATAAATTTCCAATTATAAATGTACCCTTACCCAGCTGAAGCCCTTTGAGACTTACTGTAAATGTGATGAAGAGATATTTATACATAAACTCGATATGACCTAATTTGACCTAATCTGTGTTTCAGGGAAGTCCTCTTGTTTATTATTATCCCTGCAATTTTCCCAAAATAGGATTGTCAGATGTACATAGAATTAACAAAGGCGTGACAAGTAGCCTTTGTGAATTCTTTGTACATGTGACAATCCCAACACAATTTCAATTTCAATACAGTATAGCATGTGTTTCATCCTCAATATGTATTAAAAGTATTTGTATGTGGGGGAGTTCTGGCTAGACAGAGAAGAAAATGATAGGGGAGTGAGCCTTTAGTAAGGGAGGAAAAAAGTGATTGCTCCTCCCTTTGAACCATGTAGGCCAAAACAGAAACAATGAGCTGAAAAGCGCCCATGTTTCTATTGCTGAAATAGGAGGCACTTATGTAGTGTTGATGTGGGATAAGCAGGGGTGTGTATTTCAGCACTCAGCCCAGCACTTTGCTCAGAATGATTGGGCAGCTGTCGTTCTCTCCTCTTTTCTTGTCTCCTCTCCTCTCCTCTTCCTCTTTGCTCCCAATACACAGTAACATGGAAGACGGAGAAGATATAAAACAGCACAGTATCTAATTTGCTGGGTACGGTGAACAAAAACACACCATTTGTGAGTGGTTGTGTCAAGAATCCTTCGCTGTATCATTTATAATTCATGTAACAGCACTCTTGCCTGGTTTTCAGATGTTTAACTAATGAGAATTCAGCTGTAGGAAATCTTAACAGTTACAGTCCAATATTTGTAAAAAATCATTGATTTATTGGTTAATAATTAAGTGTTTACTTACCTTATTATTATTATTATTAACTTAAAACCCCTGCACAACCTCTTGGGTCGAAGTTGGGCACAGCTATGCTGCAAGTTGGCTGAGGTCAGCAAACTGTATGAACGCCAGAAAAATCATAAAGAAGGTGTCAGTCCAACATAACAGGTACAACAAAACTGACATTGGAGAGTCAGGAAGATGTCAATCAAGCTATAATATGTAGTTTAGGAGCAGGTCGGTTTAGACTTCTTGTTCAAGAAAGCTATTAAGGTAGGCCCATGACGGGGATCGAACCCAGGACCTTTCATTTAGACAATCTTGTCACCTAGTCTGTACACACGCACACAGTCCTCAGAGGAGATGTAACAAGTCAGCTAGCACCCAGTCATAGCATGATTTTCAGACAGAGGATTGAGAGTGTCCTGTAAATAAACAGAATGTGTATTCTGGACAACATGAATAGCATATAGGAACTCGCCTGTCCCTTAAAAGGACCCCTATCGTAAATATATAAATATTCAAGTTGTGTTGTCTGAAGGGATCTAAAAGTACTGGACTAATTTTGAAACCTGTCTAACATGTAACATTTAGACAAATTTCCTCATTATGTAAAATGGCCCCAGGTGTGACATCATCAAGTTAGACCCTTTAAAAAAAGTTCAACATGGAAATTTCTGCTCAAAGGGGGAAAAAATGTCCAAAGCTGGAAACTGGAATGATATGGGACCTGTAAACTCAAAGTTCCTGTGTCTCATTCTTGATACATCAGTACACTTTGATGTAGTACACTGTGTACACTGTATTTACTTGCTTAATGCATACATTTCAAAAGGGTAGTAGTGTCTCAAATCGATCACGCAAGTTGTGCACTTTGAAATGACGAACGCAACATTTGACCGCTATTGTCCCATCACCCACCAAAATATCTGTCATCTTTTTTGCTCACTTAACAATTAACAATTAACAAGCTTTTCATTTTACTCGCTTATGTGTGTTTCACGCTACGTGGAAATTACGTCCCTCCCCATCCGCTACGTCGCCAAGATGGATACCATTGAGGATGTTACACACTCAACTTTTTATAAGTTATTAATACACCATTTAGGTATAGTGCACTACATGTTGCCATAATTGTCAGTGTGAACACACTTAAGCACTCAAAATAGCAAGTGTAAGCACAGAACAACCAAAATGAGACACAATGTTCCTAAAATGCTCCTGGAGGAGCTCGGCTAAGTGAAACCCATGCACTACTGACTATTTAAAGAGCACATCAGTAAAATAATGTCAGTCACATAATGAGTAAATAATTATAGATACTGAGTTAATGAGAGTGAGTGTGTGTGTGTGTGTGTGAGAGAGAGAGATAGAGATTGCTCGCTTTTCTTTTAATGAAATCTATTATCTCATCCTTCTAAACTAAATGAGTGAGAGAAAGATATCCATCTGCATTGGTATTGATAGAGGTGTGTGTGTGTGTGATTGTGTGTGTGAGCTTGAGGAGAGGGATATAGTGTCCATGAAGATGATGCAGGATTTAATGCAGCTATTGAAGGAAAACAAAAATAGAATTTAGAGCACTGGCATAAACACAATGAATCTCTCTCTCTCTCTCTCTCTCTCTTTCACTCACTCACTTTCTTTGTGCATGTCCAGTAGGGATTATTATCAAGGGCATGCACATTTTTATGAAGACAAAGTTGTCTTCCAGACTCAGCAAGCATTAATAAATAACCCAATGTGGGAAAATAATCATGTGTATCATTGAGCTTAGATTGATTTACATCAATCAAATGCTTATTTGGCCACCAATTAGCTTGTCGGAATTCACTGTTGGTCACACAACCCAGATGCAATATTTTTGAAAAACCTGTATAGGTGCTCTCTGTACTCTCATATAAACTCTCATATGCCCCCGTGATGACTAAATAATTCAGTGTGTCCTCTCTGATTCAGATCATATTGCCTAACACACACACACACACACGGATATCTGCTGAATCATTGGGCCATCTGACAGCCTCCCACATAACTTCCCTGACCCCCCCCCCCACCCCTTTTCTTCCCCCTGACTTCTATTTCTGCCTCCCTTCCCCTCTCCGTACTTATCCATTAGATCTTCATTGTGCATAGAACAGTTGTTCTTTGGCAGCACCCGCCCGAGAGGTAAGAGGCTTTCATTTACACTGTATGTTTTACACTGGGTGACTGGGCTTTACACTGGGTTGGGGTACTATCATATGTAGGCTATAATTATTTACAATAGTATACTATACACATGTATTCTGCACTTTATGATTTATGCATTCCAATTACATTACACCACTGCAAAAAGTTTTTATGTTTATTCTATGTCTATTTTCCTTGTGAAGCACTTGCATGTCATGTCATTTCTTTCTGCAATTCTTGTATGAAAGGTGCTATACAAATACATTTTATTATTATTATGATACTAATAACAACAATAATAATAATAATAATAACAACAACTAAAAAGAAACGTGGATAATGCTGAAGGCTTGAGAGTGTATATGTACACTGAAGTTCACAATGGAATAAGGTATCTTTTATATGCTAGTCTGTATGATTCACATCGTTAAATATGAGCAAATATATATTTTTTTCAATTAATTTAACACAGATTAGAATGTTTGATACTTTGATTAAAGAATTGTTCTTTGCTGTGTGTTAGCAGTGCCCCCTAATGGCCGCTGCTACAGTATGCAGCGCGACCTAAAGGCCTTTATTATAACACTGGTGTTTCAATAATAAAAATCAGTGTGCTCACGATACAATTATTGGAATATGGTTAACATATAAAAATGCAATGCAATTAAATTATATATATATATATTAAGTATGTTGTAATAAAAATAGCAAAACTATTATAATAAATATAGTAGCCTATGCAAATGGTATTGGCACTGAGAGGAATATGTGTTACTTGTGTTCAAATATGTAATGACTGGAGAGAAATATATAGCACAATTCTCAAAAATCCAGTTACTGTACTAGCCAGGCTAAAAAAATAAACCTAGTTAACCACTGGGTGGTGCGCAGATACAATGCATGTCAAATCCATGAATAAAGAGAGTTTGGACAACTCAACAATAGGCGCCATTTTGTTACCCAAGGTCCAACGGATATACAATGTAATCCTATGGGGCAGTTACCTCAATAACTGTAAAGCAACTGTAGGCCTTTAACATGTCTGTAGCGTACGGTCAGTTTTACCTTTCTTTTCTTCCGTTCTCTGACGTAGCACCCCATTACAGTCCCTGTAGTCGATTATCGCAGGGGGGCTGTTTTCCGATGTTTACAGAATAGGTCCAGCAGAATTCGTTAAGAAGTCTATTTCCACATATTCGGGCAATTCGAGAAATATACTTTTTCACAAATTCCACAAATGCCTTTAGAATAAAGCTAGGTTAAATGGTTAGATTGTGAGCTCGGTTGCAAACACTTCTGCCTGGCATAGGCTATGTAGGCTACTAAGTAGGCTATTGAATGTAGTAATCATGCATAATAATATAATACAACGCTTCAATATGATTCCCAAATGTATGTCAAGCAAGCAGTGACAGAAAAAAGCAGTGAGAAAAAAGTATTAATACATTTAAAATAATATTTTGTAAGCAATATAATTACCATAATTATTTGCATTTTGTTACAATACAAATTGCCCATCCCTGCTGATTAACACTGTATGAAGTAGAATTAATTATATAAATCATAAGTGTAATGTAATGCGATGGATGAGGTGGGTGACAAGATGGCGCCTGTGAGTCACATGATAGCCCCTCAAACAATCATAGGGCAGACCAGTTGAAACGGAGTTGTCCAAACTCTATTTACGGCTTTGATGCACGTTAATGACCTATCATTGAAGATATGGTATAGTGTGTGAAATGTAGTATAATTTTGTCATCATCAGTATAATTTTACAGTATCTCATTTTGGGTGTCATTAATTCGTCACGTCAAAACAGAAAGAAATACCAAAATACCAAAATAATTTCATTACCATTCATTGCTGCTTCTCCGTTTGTGTATTTGATTTACTTAAATTACATTATAGGCTACCTACGACAAACCATGCAATACACCCTGTATCCACATTAATTGACGAATGTGGGTATTCTCTTTGATAATTTATTATTTTATTCATTACTTTATAATTTTCACAACTCACTTAAATTGGATTTGATGGATTCATTCTGCGAGGGTAACAATGCAATCCAGCTGTATTAATCCCCCTTTCTATAAATTAATCTTTCACAAAGCAATCACAACGAACAAACTTGTTATTTTGGCAGACCTGCAGTAGCTTTATTCTAATTACATACATTTACAGCATTTAGCGATTTACAATAAGTGCATTTGTTAGCTCAATAGGTCATACACCAGTCATCATAAATCGACACATTCTGTTAAAATAATGACATCAGTGTTCAGACCTAACCTAGTTCCTAAAACATCGCATTACATAATCAACAAATCATTCAAAATAATTGCTAACAGGTTATACACAAGCAAGATTAGACCCTAACATACAGCAACAGCAAGTGTAGGAAAGAATAGGGTTAATGCCCCTTGAAGTCACTCTCCTCCTAGGGGGGCGCACGATAGAGTTTAAATTCAATTTGCCTTTACATCTGTAGATCAAACTCTTGTTGCTATTCCCAAGGAAGTTATTGGATAGGGAATTCAGTAAGACAAAATAGATAGCTATTAAGAGGCGGGGCAGACCATTTCCACGCCCATACCATCTTTACTGGTGCCTGGTGGAGGTTTGCTCTCGGTGGGATTGTACGTTGTGGCGCGGACGACAGTGGCCAAGCCTAGTGGAAGTCTGTCGCAACAACAGCAACAGTAGCATTTTGTCGTCGGAGCAGCTGAGGAAAGTGTCGGAGAAAAGAAGGGAGGGAGAATTCACGGACACGGATCAACCATGGCTACTCAAACAACATCATCTTGCACTGGATCCACTTTGTTGCAACCGATTAGCGACATCATCAATCTCCCTCTTGACCAGGTATGATTTTTATTTGGAAAATGTATTTTTCGCCGATCGCTCAAAGGAATAAATGCCTATTTTGTTGAAATATTGGGATGGTAATGTTGCAGTCTAGTGCTACGCACTGCTTTTATTGCATAAGGGAAAACTCATATAGGTTAAAAACTCACTGATTTGGTGTTACCAATAGCCACCAGTTAGCCAACATGCTAAATGCGTTTCTCTCCTCCCGTTGGATGTGCTCGGTGTTTTAACTGTTTGGGTTACATCGGAGTTCGTCGTAGGCCTATGTAGGCTACTAATCGCCTGTTGTCCTTTCACTAGTCATTCTTCATTCACCGCCACCTGAAGCCCCAATACTTGATGATCTTTCACTTTCCATATGTGTACGGTCCAAATCTTATCAATATTTCCCCGTGCCACTAGAACAGTTTCCTCAAGAAGTTGGGTTGGCACCCTACTTAAATTCATCTTATGGACATTTACTCCTCCACAGATGCTGTCTTTAAGCTCTAAAAGATCCATGGCGTCGCCATCATTCAGTCTCAGAACACCATGCATGGCCGCCGTTAGGTCCTTTTTACATTGATTTTCGTGTCTCGGTTGAACGTCAGCCTTCGTCTTTCATCAGTGCTGGCACATTGTGCAGCAGTGACGTAGCGTAAAGACGAGGTGTGGTCCACCTTACGTTGTTCTGGGATTGTTCAGATGTGTAATACAAACAGGCGTGGGAGTCATTGTAAACGCTTCATAAACATAGAACGGTTTCAGGTAGTTCAATGTACCTGAACTACACACCTGTCTCCACATCAATAATTTAAATTCCTCTTTACTTCAGTGATGGTGTATAGGGGGGTTATTTATTCTAGCATCAACTCCGTGCGGACCTAGGTTTCAGCTAGATGTGCTTTCAGTGAGAAAGCACATGACCTATTCCCCTACCTCTGACTGGGGAACTGTCTGGTTTCGTGCCAATTGTGGCTCCTTTGGCTTGGCTGACACATTTGAAAATACCCTGTTTTCCCACAATAGTTTCCTGTTTGCTAGATTATGTACTACAATTACACAATGATTATAGAACATTTACATAATAGGGTCATTAACATTTTTATGTGCTATTGTTGTTTTAACACCTGCAGAAATAAATATAATGCCTATCTTCATTTGTAAAAAAAAAAAAAAAACGGGGTCTGTAATGCATCTGTATGCTGAAGGTACATCTTCACTCAAAAGGACCACAACTCTTTATTTTCACCACATAAATGTAAGCTTTATTATAAATAAATAATTGTTATGATGTCACCTCTTGCCATCGGCAGCATTCCTGGTTCAGAAATAATTAGCTTTCTTCTCATATTGACAGTGTATATGTTTGCATCATGTGGCCAAACAATAGAGCCTGCTCTTTTAGTTTTTTCCCCTGCTTTTATCACTTGGATGTTGCATAATGACAAGGTTGTTTCATGCCTGTCATACACTTTTAACTGCCTGGCTTGCCTTGAGCTTTACATGTCTGAAAGAGTCAACCTCCACTGTAATGCCTATTGGAAGCAAGCATGGCATTAATATACACACCTTGGCTGTGGCTGCATTACATTTTGCCAAATGAAGCACAGGCTGTGTCGACCCATTGTGTACCAGGGCCATTGGATTGCCTGTACTTGAATTCTCTGTCAAAAGAGTTGACATACATGTCCTGAGAACCTGTCAGACGTGGTCTTTCTCACGGTGCGGGTCCAAGCCTATTCTCCACTCTTTCATTATGTAATCCTGTTTCTTCCACACTGGAGTCATCCCCACCCGTTCTCCCAGCTTGTGTTAGGAATGTTGCATAGCCGCAAGGCAAATGTTTGGCAGCCTTTCGGCTGCATACACAGCAATTTACTTTCCCCTTTCTCAAGTCTGATTTAAAAAAAATACAAATACAAATAAGCTAGCTGTCTAGCTGACAAGACCCAAGGCTTCCAGAGATCTTTCTTACTTCACAACATTCCGCAGTTCAGGTGGTGGGAGCAAAGGCACAAAGCCACAGTCACAGATATTTCTGGAATATGGAAGTAACACGTGAGATCCAGGCTCTCTGTTTCAGTTGCTCAGCAATTCATAAACAACATACTGTATCACTTAACAGGGTGGCTGCAGGGATGACTGTGTGAGCCTACTCTGGCTTGGTTGCCTCCATCAAACTCTTACAGTCTTTAAAATTATCATTTAGCATCAATCTTTTGGATAGCAAAACTATGTTATTGCACTTTTTACACATCTTGTATCAGTTGCTTGACTAATTTGATTAAGCCCAATTGATCCTGGATGGAAATTTCTGTCAAAATACATAGCTGTATCCGTTTTTTTTAAATAATTTTACGACTACTCGAATATTCGAATATCATGACCCATTCATATTTTCTATTTACTTAATTACTACAGTATTTTTATAGCACATGTATACAACTAAGAAGATCTTTCCTCCCTGTGGGCAGAGGTGTGAGGTGGAACAGGTGTAGGCTGAAATGGTTTTACCTAATTTGTTTATGAAAATACAGCAACTTGCTGTTGAAGTTCCATGCCCAAGCTAGGCTTGCTTTTTGGTGTTTAGGCTATCTACACTCCTGCTCTATTCACTTACTGCTGTATATTAGTATTAGCATTGCAGCATGCAGTGACTTTCAACTGGACGAGTTAAGGGCAAAATGATGCAAAATTAGGACAAAGAATATTACGCTGTCATTGCACCGCTGTCCTGTAAGATAGGTGTCCCCTGGGTGTCCCTGCTTATTAGTTATCTGCCAACAGAATGTTGCACTGTGCCAGGGACGTTGTCAACACTAAATGAATCAATAGAGCTCATTGCATATGCTGTTGCCTGGGGTAGGCACTAGTAGGTACAGAAATTGTATTAAAGGAAACCATTGGCTTCAATTTACAAAGAAATGTGTGGAGGTGATGGGTCTTTGAGTAAGGGGATAAATAATGTCAGTACTTAACATTGGAAATCTATGTGTGGGCCTGCATGCTGTGTGCTGTATATTAGCAGTGTATGCAGGCCTGGTACTGACAGGCCTACATTGGCCTGTGTCAGAGCTATAATGGGAGCTGTGAATTTTAAACTCTCTCTCTCTCTCTCTCTCTCACTCACTCACTCACTCACTCACTCACTCACTCACTCACACACACACACACACACACACACACACACCACTGTTAGTAGAAGGCTTTCTGTATGCTCAGCTTAGTTTCCCTTCAGGCCCCCCACCCTGTGTTACTGCGTACAACAGATGTAGGCTAGGCCTGTCTCTTTGTGCCCACTGGGCCAGGTGCGTGCATAGCAGTAGCCTAATATTATTTGGCTGGTATAGTGCCACAGGATTTCTCATGTCGTCTTCAGTGGGGCCTGGTAGCTAGTTAGAGGAGGATCTAAACAAAGTAGATGGACAATATACTGTAAGCGGTTTTAAAAACAGATGCGTGTTTCTGCTTACTGTAAAACATGCTTGTTTTTTGAAAATGTGTGTCAGGTTATTTGTTTCTTATATGTGTGAAAGGGGAAATAAAAAGGTGGGTAATGCCCTATTGCTAATATTGTTTAGGGTTTTTGATTAATTCTTCTTATATCAACAGATAAACTTTATAGACTTATACGGAAATATAGCAGTGAGTGTTTCTGACAGTGAATGTTTTAACACCTCTGCTGTGAAAATGAAAGATGTGTCACAGTATCACAGTTCCAGGTGCTAAAGGCTCTTCTTAGCTGAATGCTAAAGTATAGACTAATTAACTGCAGATGAATAAACTGGATTTATAATAGATGAATCGTTCTTTTGCAGGTACAGCATAGACGGTGTGAGATGATGATCTTACGTGGAAATGTGTTTTACTTTGATCTATTGTTACCTAAAACAATAGATCAAAGTAAAACACTGTTTTGCAGATTCACCAGAGGAGTTTTGTCACAGAATGTACACATTTTTTGAAAAACTATCATAAATTCTTCATAAGGAATTTCACAGACTAGTATAATAAGTAACAACTAAAAGATACGGGTGGTCAGGTTCTAGCCTACTGTGTCTGGCTTTATTGTCTTGCCTGGTCTTCAAAGAGCAGTCGTCTGAGGACAAGCACGCAGTGTACAGCGGGTGGTGCTTAGCATCCTGTGGTCACAAAATGCTCCAGTGTCCAGCTAAACAATCACGGCACTGTTTGCTTGATATATTGGATTGCGATTTGTCTCTCTTACGTGGTATCAATCCGTCTTTAGTTACGGCTGCTGCACACGCCACTCTCGTGTTGAAGGTTAATGGATCCCTCTGTGGTACCTGCTTGACTTCTAACACTCTTGAGTCCTCAAGTCACTCAGACCCTGATGTAGCTGATATACGAACAAATGTTATACTGGCCTAGCAAATACGCCTTACCAGTGTTTCCCATTAATTACTAGGTAATTAATGGGAAGGTAATTAACCAAATAACCAAATCCGATAATGGATAATTTGGGTTTTTTTAAGCAGTTTTGAAGACGAAGAGCAGTGAGAAGGAGCAGGCAGCTGGAAATTGAGGCCTATAGTCCATATAGCAATGCAATATAGTCCAGGCAGGTTATACAATATTTGTATCTCCACAACATTAATAACATACAGATCTCTCCTTCTGTCTTTCTAACAGCATGGGATGCTTATAAAACCCTTAAGTATATGACTTTACACAATCATAACATTTCATTACATGGCTTTTAGTAGGCAGAAGAGAGAAAGAAAAAAAGGATTGTTGGGTTGAAGTCTCTTGATTTTTGGCTCAGTCCCCAGTGATAGCTCCAGGGACTGCAGGCCTTAAACCCTCAAGTCCCACACAGCCTCTCTTCAGAGCCTCTCTTTAATTGGCTACTCTCAGGGGAGCCCTATTTGTTCAATTGATTTCTCTTTCTCTTTGGAATAGTGCACCGTGCGGGGCACAACCCAATACAGGCATGGGCACTTGCACGTGCATTTGTAATTTCTGCTGGGGAACATGGATCCTGGCCATTACGATAACATTGTTGGGTAGATGATGAAGGCACCAAGGCAGGAAACTCAACAATTTCTCATGTAGACAGCTCTGATCATGTTTTAATGAAGTTTCCCCTCCGTGTGTGTGTGAACGCAATCATCAAAACTAGGATTAATCTAGGAGGAACTCGCCGTGTACTATGGCCTCCTGCAGCTACCAGGCCAGGTCATGTTTACCCTGAGCAAATACCTTTTGTATCTTTGTTATCAGTTTATTGCTGATAAGGTCAAATAGTGTATTGAGTGTATTGATCGGAATTGGGTTTGTTGTGTAACACATGGGAGCGTGATAACCTTTGTTGTAGTGTAGACTGATTGAGTTAGCTATAATCACCGCAATGCAATACTTAATTTATTTAGTTGAATTTATTTATATTTATTAATAATAATAATAATAATAAATAAAAAATTATATTTTGGACGGACTATGCATATGCGGACAGCATATAAAAAAAAAAAAAAGAACTCTAGGTCACTAGGTAGAGAATATTCACACTAACCCGTCTCGCTCTGAACTGGATGAGTGGAAAACACAGAGCCTCAACATAGACACAAAAAATGTGACGGCGGAAATGTACCATACTCAGTGCCACTCTGAGATAACAGAGCTTTGCTTGTGTGTGCACACAGCTGCATTCGGCTGTGGTCTGGGGTAAAGCTCCATCTTAGTCAGAATTGGGTGTGTGATCCAGACTCACTTTTTATAACTACAGTTGTTAAACATAGGCACACTCATACTAACTGACAGGCTTCATCTATCCTCCTACCATCCGAACTATTTGTCTGCTGCCATAGCTAGGAATGCTTGCATTACTTTCCCTGACTGGTCCCTCGGCAATAGGGCTGTTATGGTGCACTAATGGAGTTCCACACTAATGTGTGCCATGCACGACATACTTTATTTCATTCATTTATATAGTAATTTATATATGTTAAAGGCCAAGCAGCTAGTGGTACAGTTATTAGTGACCTACCATTAATGTAATTTTAGATTTTAAACATCTTTGCCATGGTAATTCATCATATGAATTCCAAAACTATGTGCGCCCTTTGCCAGTCGAGTCACCAGCTGACTTTATAGTGTAGCTGTTTTTATCTCAAAGTATAGAGTTCTGAGTAATGACAGTCACGTTCTGGCTGATTCACTGTTTAGCCCAGGAAGTTGAGTGGGTGAAGGTGAAGCATCATAAACAAATGAAATATCATAAATATCTAGTGTGACTTTGCGATTTCACTTGACACTCCTTCGAGGCAGTGGAAAATTGAGCTTGTTCCTCTTATTTTGCCTTATGCTAAAGTATTGACATTTACCAACACAGGTTTTGACACCCTGAGGGAGTCCTTATTCTTCAATGCCCCTACACCAATACAAAAATAAATGTGGGTATTGATCGTGCCTCAGTGCAAGTTTTGACCTTATCTGTAAGTTTGTGTGCACAATGCTATCCACGTCAGCACCGTCCCCTGCCTTTGATATTCACAAACTTGACAACCTGTGCAACATCTTGTGGGCTTACACCAAGCTTCTTTATATAGATCACTAGACGGGAAGTATACCGTTCTTTAAACTAGATGTAAATCTCACAGTTCAGTGAATTAAAACAAATGGGAGTGGATGTTTGTCAGCGGTGATCTATTGCCATGGAGCAACAACCACCGAATACTTGCACATCCAGCAAATGTCAGTTATTTAACATGCTTAGGCTTATATAACAGCCTAGCATTTACAGTTCATTGTAACATCACAGAGCGCCTTGTTGATGTGGTCTTGTGCAATTGTTGCGTGCCAGATTATGAGAGGACTTTTATTAGGATTTTGGAGGAATTGCATGGCATTTATTATAGCCTGCTCACTTCAGATATTGAGCAGCTACAAATGGATCTTTTAAGATCTGGGCACTTAAGTGTCTCCGGAGTACTCGGCTATATGAAAGCATCTGTTGTTCAAAGGTTGTGTTTGCAGTCTTTACAAGCTTCACTTTCCTTGCAAGCAGTATCATAGCAACTCTCTGTATTCTTCTTCCTGGTACACTAGTATTTGCCAAAATGCTGGGATATTGTGTAGATCTTCTAACATCAGTGCCAATGCGATCCTACAAATTGGTTATCTTAATTGAACAGAAATAGAGATGCACTGGTCTACCAGCCATCAATCAGAATTGTCAGGTTTTTGCTCCTAACTCCTAATGCGATCGGTACCGATAATATTGTTCATCTCACTGAAAAGAGTAAGCTAAGTATCTTATTTTTATTAATTTGTCCTGTTAAACAGTAATCGGAATCAGCCAATAAATAATCCATCGGCGCATCCCTAAACAGAATGGTTGGATTATTTGGATATACATTATCTCGAGCCGTGATTAACTGGCTGCACTTTACAAGCTTGTGGCTGTTAAGTCCATCAGACTCCTGAACCACTGACCTACCCAGATAAAGCCAGCCTCTTGCCACGCTGAGCTGGTAAAGTGAAAAGAGTCACATTTCTTCAGAGAGAGAATATAAGGGGTGAAACTATATTACCTACATAGCTACAGTAACACTACAGAAAACTGGTACCCCATACCATAGTATGAATCAAAGTGCCTTGAAACTTGCTGAAGAGAAAATGCCCACCTCTTTTTAGGGTTCAGCTGTTTCATAGATGGAGATTGAACCACGGTCCTTTATTCACTTGACGCTGAAGAACTATGACCATGGCCTTATGTTCAAGTGACATGGGATCCGGTTGAATTTGAGCTTCTATATTTCCATGCTTCTACCGGTTTGTGGAGCCAAAGTGCCGGCTGCAACTCATCTGTGATGAGACACAGTAAATAGAAGGATTGATGGATTTCTTCTACAGCAGCTCTGTGTGAATGGAACAGGGCGAGGTGATCACAATCTCGCTATCTTTGCCCTGTGTGAACCACCATTCTGAGTCACTGCCTCTCATCTAGGCTTTCACACCACATCCTCTGCCAGGCTTAGCAGCTTTAAGAGGAATGCATATTTTTTTAAAGAAACAGTCGCTTTCGCATGTCATTCTGTCTTGGCAGGCGCCGGAGCAGTTCAGCTCTGTCCATTTCATTTGGACACACAGTTGATCTATTGTTCACTTCCTCGGTGTTAAACTGACAAACTTTTACTGAAGAATTTATTTTATATTGTGTTAACGGTTTAAAGGACCATGTATGCGTGTTTGAACTCTCTTGAGAACCTTTTAATGGCCAGTGCCATCACTTCAGTAATGTCAGCAACCTTAAAAATGCAAAAATTAGGTATATACAGTATTAGCTGTTCAGGTTTAAGATCAAACTACTCCATTACAAAAAGCGCTCTCTCTATCTATCTCTCCTTCCTTCCCTACATCTTCATATGTTTTCGTTGCTCACGGTAATAAATCCTATGATTTTTGCTTCCGGCTTCCAACGACCATACTCTAAAATAACTAAAGCAGGAGTCCGGGTCAGCAAATGTCCCTTGAATAGAGGACAAAAGCACATTGAAAGAATACAGAGAGGCATTTCAGCAACTTTGGCTAAAGCAACAAGGCTGTCCATGCTATAAAGCCCACACATAAAGCCCCACTTCATAAATGCCTTTTCCGTGGCGATATACACACTAATGTTAAACGCTACACATGGTTCTCTTGCACTTTTTTTTCTTTTCCTTTCTTTGTCTCCCTTTCCTCTCCTCCTCCCCTTTACTCTGTTGTTGCCCTCCGGGGCTTCTGTTTGCTGTTCATTGGTATGGCAACGTACAGTAACAACTAGCTGGCCAGAATGAAGGACCTGTGTGTCATAGTGTTATATGAAAACATGGGGCTCGAACACACAAGTCGAGTTGTGTCATCGTGACATCAAGTTGGTCACAAGCCTGTCCTTTCCACCTGTGGTTTGGTTGGGTGTGTTTTGTAAGGAAGGCAGACCTCCTGCTTTCTCACACACTATTGATGTGGTTCTGCTCTAGTGCTGCTGGCTGCCATGAGGGGACCGGTGGATTGCTTGGCTATTTATAGCCTGCCTGGCCACAGAGGCTGACTTGCACCTGTGGATCAGCCCACAGACAGCGTCACACTGCAGATACCTGCAGCATGCTTTTTAATTTGTGTGTGTGTGTGTGTGTGTGTGTTTGTGTTGTGGAAAACTTCATCTCAATTTTGGTTTCTCTTTTGTCTTTGTTAAATGCAAAGCCATTACTATCACTGATTACAAAGACCACAGTAATGCTAAAGCACACAATAACAGTCTGATCATGGAAACAGCTTTTAAACAAACAACTGCATTTTATTGTGGACAGGAAAATAGTTTCCTGCTTACACCACGAATGCGCATTCTTTCCTCTGTTCTTTCTCCTCGAGCCAGGGTTTCACTCAACACACTGCTTTTCCTTGTTTGAGATGAGAAAATGTATTTTATTGGTAGGTGGAGGGGGCTTTCTGTAGCACAAGAGCCTTGTTGTGTTGGTGGTTAATGCATTTGCACTGGATAACCCCTCCATCCAGAGACACACAAACATACATAACTGTCTATAGAAGTAATCATCACCTATGTCATGTTTATTGGTCCACACAGACTTGTCATGGCTTAGCCTGGGTCTCTAGGTAGCGTGTGTGTGTGTGTGTGTGTGTGTGTGTGTGTGTGTGTGTGTGTGTGTGTGTGTGTGTGTGTGTGTGTGTGTG
>JAOEHI010010819.1:0-32988 GCA_025447815.1 Percopsis transmontana
GCATTATTCCTCCTCCACCAAACTTTAGGGTTATGGCTTTATTACTGAAACCATAGAGTTACACCCACAGCATATTTAATCTACCACCAAACTGTAGGGTGGAACTATGTTTGCCAAACAGACTAACTAAAACCATGAAAAAAGCCCCCGAGCATTATTCCTACACCACCAAACTTTAGGGTTAGGGTTACACCCAGAGCATATTTCATCCACCACCAAACTTTACAGTTGACACAACTCATAACGTGCCGTAAAACCATGAAAAAAAGCCCCAGAGCATTATTCCTCCTCTACCAAACTTTAGGGTTATGGCTTGATTACTGAAACCATAGAGTTACACCCAGAGCATATTATGTCCACCACCAAACTTTACAGTTGGCACAACTCATAACGTGCCTTAGAAGCTGATAACTTTGCCATAATACATACTTT
Organism: Percopsis transmontana; assembly: GCA_025447815.1. Taxonomy (NCBI): domain Eukaryota; kingdom Metazoa; phylum Chordata; class Actinopteri; order Percopsiformes; family Percopsidae; genus Percopsis; species Percopsis transmontana. The sequence goes on from JAOEHI010010819.1 coordinate 433, forward strand.
GCATGATAATGTAAACTTTTGCAACAAAGTTGGAAGTACACCATTCTCTTGATAGTCATTGTACCCTGTAGCATTGAGATTTCGATTCACTGGAATTAAGGGGACTAACTACCTGTAAGCATCCTTGAGCAAGATGCCTAACCCCTATCTGCTCCATGTAATAGAACAATGTTATTGTAAGTCGCTTTGGATAAAAGCGTCTTCTATATGCTGTAACTGTAACTGACAAACCTACCCAGAGCATTATTTCTCCACCACTAAACTTTTGGTTAAGTTGGAAGTATACCATTCTCTTGATAGTCATTGTACGAGCGTTATTCTTCAAACACCAAACTTTAGGGTTACATCCAGAGCATATTTCCCTTCACTGGATTGAAGGGGACTAACTAAAACCTTACTACAACTAAAAGTAGGCTAACTAAACATGTATTCTACCATCTAAATTGTCTCTCCTCTTAACAATGATTTTCTTTTTTAACAAATGTGCATAACAGTTCTGTTTTTACATACAGTACAGTAGCTCTCTCAAGTCTGGACAAAGAGCAAGTGTTTCTGGTGTGTTGGTCTGCAGATGGCTGTGTGTGTGTTCTGTAAAGGCCTGGTTCCCATCAACACTCCTTCCTGTTTGATCTGTGAAGCCTCCATCACTCCCCAGCTTCAGCCTCAGGCCAGCTTCAGACTGCAGGTAACTGAACAAACACACATACATACATGCAGGAATATCATCTCTTTACCATCTCTGTTTCCTCTCCACTGGATGAATGTGCCTGGATGAGTGTATACATACTGTACATAGTATATGTTAATAATACAATAGACACAATACACTACTTATAATTGATCTCGTCTTGTGTGTCTGTGTTAGGACAAGGCGGTGTGTTCATTGTGTGGAACTGGAAATCCGCGTCACATCCTCTACTGTGTGACCTGTGAGAATCCACTGCCACAGCCTGCAACAGTAAGCACCAAACTATGCACCACTACATCACTACAAACTACGTATTGTTATAAAATATGAAAGGATTTAGCCAGATTTAGGTGTGACGTCATTTCTGAATTGTCTCAATCATCTCTGACCTATCCTGCCACCTCCACTCATATAGCCAGTCAAGTTAGTGCAATTTTGCCTTGACAGAAGTCAGCTGACCACACTATTGGAAAAATTGATAGAATTCACCTTTGTACTTCGGCTACTGCCCTCTTGAACCCATAACATTCTACTAACTGAAATTCCTGATCTTCCATTTCTATTTTCTATCCATATTAAAAATAAAATAAAAATGAATCCCCCTTTCCTTCTCTTAGATTAGCTTTTAGAAATGTAGCACTCTGATGTTATTTAGGCTGTTAGCAATTATTTTTAGGATTGAATGATGTGTTAATAAGTAATGTATGTTTTAAAATGTATAAGTAAGTTAATCCTGATGACATGCTGCTGTCAATATTCTAACAGAATGTTGTTGAATGTTGAGGGACCTTTAAACTATCCTTATGCTATTTCATATTTTATAGTATTTTGTAGCACATATGTTTTCCCTTTCCCAGGCTCTAAGGCTGAGTGCCCCGCTACCTCCCTCTGGAGATAACAAGATAGTCGCTTGCTCTAAATGTAAACGGATCAACCACTGTGACGCCCGCTTCTGTGACTGGTGTGGCTCCAAGGTACTCCAATATGTCCACCCACCCACCCACCCATCCATCCATCCATCCATCCACCCACCCAGCTATATGGGTTTAAGTACATGCATCATGTACTTAAACCCATATTAATTTGAGTCTATATCAGGGAAGAGCTGTCATTCACCTGTCTGGGCAGTGCTTCGTGTTGCCATTATAGGGGTGAGGATGCTACTGTTGTTGTTTCTGTTGAAGCCGAGGTACACAATCACTTCTGTGATGTGTTCCCACTGTGGCGCCAGCAACCACCCCTACGCCAGCTACTGTGGCTCCTGTGGCATCTACCTGGAAGGACCACTCCGACGCCAGTCACACCCTGACACCACCTGCTCGGCAGGGAGTGCTGTGGACCTGAATGAGGTATGTTGGATAGAGAGTGGATTGTTTCCTTTTATATAGACAGGCTAATACCTTTACATTTCAACAGTAGTATCATCAATTACATCTGTTGCGATTTTTTAATCTACTGATCAATAATGAGTAGTTGTAATAGTTGCCAATTTAGTAGTAGTTTATTTTATTCAGTTTCTTTTACTTTAGTCTATCATTATTCTATATTTTATGTCACATTGTACCAACTTATCGATACCCAGAGATGGGCAGTATTTCTGTTACTTGTATTTGAAATACGTATTTCAATTACTTTTGAGTATTTTGTATTTTGTATTTGACAGGGCTAAGAAAATTCAAATGTATTTTCCTTTATTTGGAAAATACAAAATATATGTATTTTATATTGATACATTTTCTGGCACCAGTATTTTGTATTTTATTTATTATTATTTTTATCTATTTGTTACATTATTTGAGGGGTATTTTGTAACAAGATACATTTTGATGTATCTTTGCCCATCTCGCTCTATACCTACAGTATATCTATTTATCTATATCCATCTAGTCAATAAGTTATATGAAAAGACCTAAAATTTGATTGATGATATGTGAACAGGTAGCTCAGCCAGGACATGGAGTTACATGGCAGTCCGTCCCTCCCACTGGCCCCACCCTCAGTACAGGTCTTGCCCCACCCACTGCTGATGCCCAGACCCAGACAGTGGGGCTGTTCTACCCCTCTGCTGCTGAACTACTGAAGAAGCACCAGGAGAGAGCGGTAGAGCAGAGCAGACAAGAGACTATGAGAGACCGCAGGCCGCTGGTTACAGCTGTTAGCCCAGGAAGAGGTAAATTAATAATAACATTAGAATTATTATTTGATTGGATACACTTTAAAGTGGTAGTGTTCATTTATTGGCCACTGGGGGCAGAGCGATGAAGACGGGTCCCCGTATCACTCGCACTTATGGGGCATTTGTGAGTTTGTGTACGTTGTCGAATTGTGTGCTTCCAGTTTGCAGTTGAAAACAATGGCAGTACAAGCTTAAATTAGTTCTATGGATTTTGAGTTGACACTAGTTGTCAATACTATGCATACTACATTACCTAAGGGAATACCCTGTCCAAAACAGGAGGCTTTGACTGGAAATGTGCATTAAAAATAACCTAAATTGTGTAAATTCCAACATTAGCACTCTTTTCACATTGGTGAACTAGAATAAAACTTTACTGTAAGGGTCATATTTAATTAAAAATATGAAGTGTCTATATTTGTATGGACATTTTATGGACTATATACAGTATGGTTGTTTGACTGGTTTCTCTCTAGGCTACTGGAGGAAACAGCTGGACCACGTGTGCACTCACCTGCGAAGCTATGCCCAAAACAACACTGACTTCAGAACCCTTATCGGAGAGCCATGCATGGGCCGGGTACATCCAGCATCCTTTTATAAGAATCTAATATAAAAGTCCTTATTTTTATTTCTGTACACTTTGGTAGTACCAAAGTACGAGCTCTGTCTCATGTACGGCTTTGTAATTGAATGTGTTTTAAACTTTCCTTTTAGATGGTTTCAGCCATCATTCAGGAAGACAATTATGAAGTCAGTTTGAGAATCAACTTTGTGCTGGCTGGAAAGGAAAAAAAACAGGTTTGCCTACAAACATAACTGGCGTTCCACTGCGATACACATTTACATTAGAGGAAGAATAGGAATATAAAAGTTGATCTTAATAAGAACATGGGGATTAACTGGGCCTAACTCTTATTATACTATATTACTAGTAGAAACTCTAGTGAGTTTATCTGCACAGAAATCTCTAAGCCTCTTAACCAGTCTGTCTCTAATCTCACAAGGTCCAGGATTCGCATAAAATTCTTTAAAAGTCTTTAAAAATGTGCCTAAAAACCTAATCATGGAGCTATGTTGAGACAGATTAACAACAGTTTTCAAAATGACCACCATTAAGTAAAATGCAATATTGTTGTTATCCCTGACATCACTCGCCTACAGCTACCTCTACATTATGTGTTTTGTATTCTTTTAACATATACAGTATAAGTGTAACAGTCACCTTGTCTCTGTCCTCAGGTTAGCAGTGAGACAGGTAGTGGTGCAACATCCAGCCCGTCTGCAGCCCAAGATTTCAGTAGCATCACAGAGGGATGCACCACAGGATCATCCCACAGCCGAAAAGGTTTGGGTACCAATAGATCGATCAACAACTAAGTGACTAAGTCTGTCAGTCTGTCAATCTACCGATCGACAGACGGTCTGTCTGTCTATTGGTAGATTGATACCCCTTAGTCACTTAGTGCCGGTGTAGTTTACAACCTTTTAACAGTTAGCTTCTCAGCAGCAAAATGCTTATTGTGACTAATCTAAAAAAATGGTTTGACAAAATTATACACATACCACATTTGGGTAAAAAAGATAATTGCTTATGGGAATTTGAATTAGAATGATATGCTAGGCAAGAGATAAAATGCTAAGAGGCGTGTCCTAAAATACTTCACCACAAGAGTTAAATATTTTGTTCCTAATTTACTCACCCTTTTAAGTTATGGTTATATAAATAAATGAATTCATCTTGTGTTGACAGAGAGCGAGAGGGCGGTGGTTTTGAGGAAGCCCCCCAAACACCGCCTGGCCCACGAGATGACCCCTAAACCACCAGTACGTAAGAAGAAGCACCCAATATTACATTTGTTAACTAGAATCAGAAAAGAGGTTATTGGCCAAGTATGCATGGCGTTAAGAATGGGTCTGACTGCACTATATACAGCATATGATATGGAAAAAATCTGTTTATAAACACTATTTATAGACAATTAAATACAGTTTATAGATGCTGGGCAGTGAGTTCAATTTTCACTGCGAGCTGTGCCTTTTCTGCAGAAAATATGTTTGCCACGTTGGTTGTAAGATGTTGCTAGGTAGTTTCTAGGGGGTGCTGGCCGAATGGACATTCGGACATTGGCAAAGGACATTGCTAGGTGGTGGCTATGGTGACCAGAGTGGTTTCTAGGGCATTTCTAGTTACTAGGGCATTGCTGGGTGGTTGCTAAGTTGGCCTGGGTCGTTGCCAGGGCCTTGCTATTGTTAGGGTCTCCTGGGCAATTTCTAGGTGCTTGCTATGATAACCAGGATAGTGATAGTAACCCCCTAGCAACACCTTAGCCACCACCCAGGACACCCTCTCAGAACATCACTTGACCTGGGTGGCTGGGTGACCCTAGAATAAGTAGAAGAAGTTTATGGATAATATGTAGGCTAATTTAGCAACTGTGCTTGTCCTGTCCTATGGCGACATAGTTTTTATCTGTTGTCAGTCTGTTTGCTGTTTGTGTGTTTGTGTGTGGGTTATGGCAAAGGCTGGCAAAGACAACATGGTTAATTATCAACCAGAGCTGAATTTTTATACAAGAGACTGTTGTAGGACCCACAGATACCATGGCTAGCTTAGGAGAAGCTAACGCCAAGGAAGTGAGACAAAAGAGCTGGTGACCTGGTTCGATTTAGAAGACAGAAACATTGCTCCCCGCTGCCGTGTATTCTACTCTCTAATGTTCGTTTCCTGGTCAATAAGCCAAATGAACTGGCCATCCTTATTAACAGCAGATACAATATGGCAGACTGATCTGTGTTGTGCTTCATCGAAATCTGGCTAAACGTAGGCGTCCCGGACTCAGCACTACACCAGCAGGTGTTTTTCCCTATACCGAGCCAATCACACCGAGGTGGAGGTGTGTGTTTTACAGGCCTGCTCTACGGTGTTGGAGAGACTGACTATTGCACTATATGCAGACCATTTCTCCTGTATTCGAAGTACACAAAACGACTGCATTTCACATCGTGACTAAAATGTTAACATTTTCATGCGACGGATGCATGTAATAGTTATGGGGTGGGGGTTATGTGTTATGTGATGTTATTTTATTATGTGATTGGCTATCATGTCACTGAGCTCACTGAGTTGTATGGCAATAAAGTATTGAATCTTCAATCTTCTCTCTCTCTCTCTGTCTCTCCCTTCAGATAAAAGACAGCCAACTACTGAGTGAGCTGAGTCCAGAGGGGCGGGGACAAATCTCTGTGGTCCAGCAGCTGCTTGATGAGGTAATGGGTCTCTGATCAATACTATACTCAACCATTTAGAGAATTTCCGGTCTAAAAAGTGTATGAGGTGGGGTGCGAACAGGAAGACCGCAAACTATATGTTTTAAAAGGACGTCAGTGGAGGATATGCCTGAACAAACTGCTGATTTGTGAACATATTTGAAAAAATAACTCATCTTGAACATATTTATTCCAGCACGAGCTACAAAAAACTGTAGTTTGTGAGACTAGTCCGAGATTTAATGCAGTGTTACAGCAGTTATGAAACACTTTTGCAGATCATTCAGTGATGTCCAGGAGTTGATATGATTGGCTTGAAATTGTGCCCACAATCAGACGGCCAGTACACTCTGCCCAATGCCAAGTCTACGAGTTATCCTATCCCCCCTATTATAAGAAATATTCTGTGCGTGCCGCTAACAAAAATATATGTTTAGATCCTGCTGTGACACTAAACGTAATGACATTTTGTGTTTACATCTGTCCATTGGTTCTTCAGGCGGATGAAAACCTAAAGATGTGTTAATATTGCATGGAATAGTGTATGACAAGGTTAAATGGATTTTTATCAATGCCGCAGGGGGCTGATCCATCGTGTCAAGACAGCAATGGCCGCCCCGCCCTGTTGGTTGCCGTGGTGAACGGTCACCATGACGTTCTTCCTGTGCTGGTGCAGAAAGGCGCAGACATCAACATGCCATCAGGGCCGTAAGTAAACCACAATATAAATAAGTTAGTGGGAGGACTTTGTGTGTCTCAGATTAATAGATAAGTTTGCCATCCAACATAATTGCTGTCTGCACCAACGAAACTAGTCAACTGGAAGCTGATTATTTCTGATTGCGGTTTTCAGTTGAGAGTTCCCAGACTGATGTGGAAAGCAAATCATAGAGGCAGAGCTTTCAAAATCAGGATGGTTTTAGCCAGGCTATGTTAATGGTCCCGAGAAAAAGTTTAATTTAACGTCAACTGTCTGAAGATAATGTGTCTGTCTGTATGTCTGTCTATCAGCATGAAAAACACAGCACTGCATGAAGCAGCAGCCCAGGGCAGTAAAGGCCTTCTGTGTGCCGAGGTCCTGCTGGGGTAAGACAAATTATCCCCATTATTAGGGGACAAATCTGACAGGCACGTTGTACATTGTGATCGTTTCCGGAGAGAAATTCTGAGTAATTTACATGTTTCAAATTTTCAAAAATTAGGAAAGCAAGCAATAAAGCTTATTAACCATATGATGAGGTTATATTTCTCTTAAGTCAACCATGCAGATAATGTCGCAGCTTGGATCATTTGTGTTTCATCCAAATTTTCAATGTACCCGACGTCATCATTTGACTTAGCAGGTGTTAAGTAAAACTGGCATTTTAAGCCATGCTGTAATTTTAGTATGTTGTTGTTATGGTTCGTGATTGCAGGCTCAACGCCAGCCTCAAGAAGAACGCCCACAGCCTGACTGCATATGACCTTGCTCTTACCTCCGGCTGTGACGACATGGTCTCCCTGCTGGCCGCTAAGATGGGTCAAGGTGTGCTGGGAAGACTGAGTAGGTCCACCGGAAAGCTCAGCTTGGATGGATTCTGACCATGCAGCCTTTTTTTAAAATTCACTCTTGCAATTAGCACTGCGTTTAGACTTGTAGATGGTAGTATTTTGAAGTTGATTGAAGAATGTTAATGCTTGGTAGTTGCACAAACAGTGATAGGGGGCTATGGGCCCCTAGATCTTCATGTAGAAAGTGCCTACTGAATTTACTTATATCTTTCCTGTTCATATCTAATTTATCATTTTTATATTGTGTTGTATTATTTTGTAGAATTACATATAATTTGAATCTGGCACATTTTTGTAGACAAGAAAAAATCTATTTGACTTATAAAACAAACAAAATAAATCACTTGTTTGTGTGACATTTATTTTTATGACATGTCATAGCTCTGCCATGGAATACAGGATTTATTTTCATGAAAATCTCAGGAGTGCTGTTCTGTAGTCGACCTGGCAAACCACTGTAGCAGCTGGTAACCAGTGTCCATACATCCTGCGATAAGGCTGCATTGTATAAACCCCAGAGTGAACACGCTCTACTTTGTATTACACCAACGGGAACTGACCAGCTACATATACACTTTTAACAGCAGCTACGTCTCTGATCCATACATCAGGCCAAACATCCACAGAAATAAAAAAGGACATTAATAATAGAGGCAGGTTTCTTACTGGAGCATTGCTGCTTTATATCCCTGGGTCGACTAGAGGAATCAGCATGGTGAAGTAACAGTGTGCCCTCCCTTAATAAATCCTTTTGATGTGCCCTTAAGCAAGGCACTTGCTCTGTTGCTGGTCAGTGTCCAACAGCAGAAGACTGAGGTGTTACTTACTTTATTATCTTAAATATGTACATGTATGGACCCGCCTAACAGATGCCACCATTACCCCCCATAGTTAACATTGGCACTGCTGCATCTACACCAGTAGATGGCGGTATATACTCCAAGAAATGCTGTTTTGAGGAGATCTTAAAGCACCTTTAAGTTTAAAAGAAGAAATGCAGGACAGTTCCCATCAGGACTCAAAATTAATTCCAGCAGTCTTAAAACAAAAGCAGTATCATTTGAGGGTTGTTGCGAGGCCTTAGCGTCGTAGTCGCAGGAAGAAAGCGTGGCGACACTCGTTGCTGTCCACAGGATAATATTTATCATAGAAGTCCAGGATGTATTCCTCTGTCTTAAAGCCAAACTTCTGGTATAACAGCATGGCTGAGTTACTGGCTGAAACATGGAGGGTGACATCCTTCCCCATGCACGTCTAGAACACACACACACACACACACACACACACACGATCAGAAATAAAACATAAGGCAGAAATACAAGGTCTCTGGTTTGATTCCCTGGGCTCCCTTTGAAAATAAGTATGAGGGGGTTGTGCCCTCACTGGATTTAATAAACCAACATTGTTGTTTTTCTTCTGAAGTACCCCCTCACTCACGTGCAGTTATGTTTCCAAACAAGCTGAGGTGATTTTTCTGGGGGCACTATAACATCCAACCTAAAACTGGTCTAATGCAGTTGCTGTCCAACAGGAGTTATACTGAGTAGCTCTACTATCATACTGGGACAGAATACAAAATACAGTTATTAACTCTTGCTATGGACCCCCTGCATAACAGGGGGTCCATAAATAATCCTACTTCAATTAGCCATAACTGGACAGAGTACAGCTTTTCAGTCACTTATTAACCTGGATGAGATGGTAGATCATGAAGGTTGCAATGCCCGCCCTCCTCCAGTCAGGATGGACCAACAGGAAGGAGATGTAGGCCTCGTTGTATTTGACATCCGGCACCATAAAGCCAAAACCAATCACCACCTTCTTGTAGAGCGCCACCACACTGAAATCTGGGTACTGCAGGCACTCAGAAAGGTCCACGCCTGTAAGGATAGGTATTTAGATAACAGTTGCTGTCCCCTCTCATATAGCCACATACATTTTGTTGAATTTTCTGAATGCATGCAAGTGACAACAAAACCACTCTCTAATCTGGAGTACACCGGGAAAAATAAAAGAAAGGAATGTTGGCTGAGAAAGGCAATGGCTCAAAGTTTAAGAGATAGTATAACATTCATCATCAGTATAACCATTCATCATTCACCATCATGCCCCACTGAGCACCAGCTCACAGTGAAATTGGCAAAATGCAACACCCATACATGCCCTCAAGAAACCCAGCCAACAAAGAAAAGAGAGGAAAGGAGGTTGATGGAGAGATATACACTCATCCTTACACTTGCATGATAGTCAGGATGGTCTAGTGGTCTAGGTGTTGGACTCCCAGCCGGGTTCGAGCCCCAGAGTTAGCCTACCTGTAAGCATCCTTGAGCAAGATGTCTAACCCCTATCTGCTCCATGTAATAGCACCAGGTAATTGTAAGTCGCTTTGGATAAAAGCGTCTGCTAAATGACCTAATTGTAATTGTAGCATGAATCTGCCAGTGGCGGATACCTGGCCAGAAGCTGTCATGACACATGGAGTTGACAGAGGGGATATGGTTGGGGCGGACATAGCAGTAGTCAATGGGGGCCTCTGGTTCAGGAACCCATGTGGAGTCCTTCCTGTGGGGGTAGGCCCGTATCTCTGCCAGGAGCCTCATCTTCAGAGGCCGATTTTCATAGTCTCTCCTGGAGAACACAAAATCAGGTTTGTTATTCTATTTTGTATATTACCTAGTCTACACACAGTAACTACTACAGTCAAAGTGCAATTTTGTTAAAGCCTCACCTCAATGGGTTATTTTTGGTCAAATGTCGTTGGAATTACTAAATATTGAGGTAAGAAATCTACAGAGTTAAGTGACTGTTTTATTAAGTTTATTTTAACTTATATAACTTACTACTTAACTTATATAACTTACTATCACTGCATCGCTGGTGGATATTTCCCAACCTTACAAAGGCAATTCCTCCCAGTAGTAGCAGTATTTTATTATTTTGAATTAGTTGCATATTAGTAGTGCTGTCAACATACTAAATACATCATTAAATTGTAGTAACAATACTGGTTGTGTTACCTGATAAAAGGTTTGAGGATGCGGGATGTGTAAGGGCTCTTAATGGTTTGGTCCATGCTGCCATCGGAGCCCATTAGGCGGTGCCAGAATGACACAGACCCTTGGTGGAGCCCCCTCCTGGTGGACAGGTTGCACTGAAGGCCACATTTCATTAAAGATTAGGAAATCTGCCAGGGACATTTAAACCCATCCTAACAATGGAGGCCTGACCATTCTAGTTCTCATTGATGTTGATTATGCACACAAGCATAATCTCTACTCTCTATATAGCTGCTTATCTAACGATATAGTAACCATGGCATCCTGTTGTTCCATCCAAAATTCATAATTGCAGTAATCGTCATTTAAAAGATTTCTATTTTTTGTAAATAGCAAATTAAACAAATTTGTCATCATTAATTCAAGTAGTACTGTTTAAGATCTATTAAAATTATGTAATTTGATAATTTTTAGTCATTGAAAAAAAATTATGTTTTATTGATGAGTTTGCATATTTAGTGTAAACACTTTAAGATGTTGTGTGGCCGCCAATCTTGTTTAATCAATTTTAAATAAATAATTTTAGATTTCCACTTAAATTAGTGTTCTAAGCATTGCAGACTTCCTGTTAGACTGTACCTGAAAGCGGTCCAGGATGCGGAGGTCCTGGCTGCTAGTGCAGTATTTGCTGGCAGTGGAGGCCCCTGGAGGCCCCCCCTCCTGGGCCCCATAAATCCCACCCACCAGGGTGAGGGTGGCGCTGACGGCTCTGTCGATGTCCACCAGGGGGAGCCCTCTCTGCCTCTTGGCCTGTCTCACCAGCAGCTTCCTGTGGAGCCGCTTGGCCTGCGGGGTGACGGCCAGTGCCAGGGGGCAGGCCTCTAATCGTCGTAGCAACACGCGTTCCTCATACAAGCTGAGGGGGGCATAGTGAGGCGGGGAAGCTGAGCCGGGCCCCACGCCCTTCTCCGGATGGGCCCGCCTCCTTTCCTTACCCCCAGAAGTGCCTCCGCGGCCCCCCATTGGGAGAGGATGGCCCTCGTGCCTCCCCGATGGCTCGTCAAAGTCTTCTTCCCGCTCGCGCGTCTCGTCGTCCTCGCTCTCGGCCTCGCGCTTGATGTGAGCCGCGGCGGGGCGGGACTTTGCGCGGGCGGAGCTGGGAGGGGGAGGGTATTCCATGCCCGGGTCAATCATCCCTTCAGCTTCCATCTCCTCGTCGTCTGGAAGAGGAGAGGCAGGGAGGCATCACTCTTACAACCAGTGGCGTGATGTCAGGGTAGACACTGCCTACCCTAGCTATCACAAAAAAGGACGTAGGCTACGATAATATGTTTATTTATTAATGACTCATGTATTAATCCAGTAGCCTGATAACGACCCATTCATTTGAATCAGGTGTGTTGGAGCATCTTAAACATGCAGGGCACTGGGTCCCCAGGAGCTCTGGCCTAAAGCATAGCCGTCTGCCTCTTCTGGCTGTTAGCAGCCAATCCTGTTTTGTTGACCCTAGTAACCACTGTCATACATGCCCACAGAAAGCAGCAATGGGGCCTGCATTTGCTACAATATTAAAACTAATGGAGATTGGCTAACAAGTTTGCGCCTGCGCGAATAAATGTTCATGTTGTGTCTATGAACTGTCAAAATCACAAAGCCCTGCTGCCTCTCATAGCTAGCAGCTAATCACATTGTTTGTACAGTAATATACAAAAATCTCTATTCTTTCCTGAACAAAAGCTTAGAATAGTAGATAAGGAGAGGCCTACACCGGATGCATTTTATCTGCACCAGAGGAAAGGGCAGAAGATTACGAGGACATTTCAGGTCAGTTGGTATTCAAGAAAGGATTGGCTATGTGGCTGCGCTGAAAGCAGCAAGTTGTTCTGCTTTCCCTGTTTGCACTTTGCCCCGAACGCGTAACAGAGTCCTGCAGAGACCCACCACGCACATTTAACACCGTGGTTCCCCTGCGGGTACCTGACCCGATGCCGGACATGATTTCAGTGCCTACCCAGCCACAGACCTCACAGCACGCCTTTGCTTACAACATGAGCGATCATAGTTCAACCTTCCTCTAATTCATTAGCTCAACATAAACTGCATTAAGCCTCCCAGTGTGTGAACTGGGAGGCTTAATGCAGTCTGCTGTTCCAGAATAATACCAGATTCACTAAATAATTGTCAGTTGGGTTTAAACATAGCACTGTCGCACATTAAATTATTCATTCTACTTTACCATCCACATCCATGTACTTTCCCCAAGGTGACAATAGAAGCTGTGGTTTAATTAGAAAAGAACCTGTAGAACCTGATTCTATTTCACCAGCCCAATCTAGAATACATTTCAGTACGAGCCAATGAGCTGATTAGGGGACTCACCATGGAACAGGGCCTGGGGAGGCATGATGTCCGGAATGAGGTCGGCCTCCGACAGCAGGCTGGGCGTGGCCGAGTGCGAGGCAGGTGTCCCAGGGGCGGAGAAGTCAGGCGAGGGCGAAGGAGACGGGCTGGTGAGGGGTGTCCGATCGGAGGAGCTCATTGAGGAGAAGTCGATCACCTCCCCTTTCTCCAGGAAGAGGTCCGGCCGTCGGCCACAGCCCCCCCCCCGCCCCCCCAGCTTGACAGGGGTGGAGGAGGCACTGCGGTCGGTGTAGCCCCCCGCTGCCTCCTTCTGGGCGCGGCGAATCTCCTTGGCTTCCTGCGTGCGCGAGCGCTTCTCTTTCAGCTGCATAGCGCTCTCCACGGGGTTGCGGGCCCCTCGTTTCCTCAGCCCCTCCACTGTAATGATGGGGTCCACCATAGGCTTAGAGGCTGCTAGGAACACAGATTTAGGGATGCTCAGAATTAACCGTTTAACCGACAATAAAAATTGTTACTGATAAATACTGAAAACAGTTTTAATGAAGGTGTGTGTGTGTGTGCGCATTTCTCAGATGGATATTATTTTTTTACAGCTGAATATTGTGTGTTTATGTGGCACCCTAAACCCTCCTAACTTGGGAAGCCCAAATATAGAGAAAACATTTCCTGCGCTTTCACCTGCACTTTTACAGGACATAAAGGTCATTCAGTCCCCAATTACTAATACTTACTGATATAAATCCTTGACTCAGGGAGAACGACAACTAGTATAGCCTGCTTTCCAGGTGACATGCTGTGTTTTTTTTAATGAGCGTTTAAAATCATTTTAATCTCTGTACCTTTGGCCTTGGCCATGGATTTGTCCAGTTCTGGACGCAAGGTGGGGGGTCGGTTCTGCACAAGCTTCCACCAGCCTGGCTCTCCGAATTCCTGGGCCCCCGACCGGAAGAAGGTGGGACTGCCCACGGACAGACAGCCTGCTACCGTACTCCACCACGTTGACGTCTTCTTCCTGTAACAAGTACAGTACAGTACAGCAAGGCACGGATGTCAAACTGCTCTTTACAATGGTTAAACATAATAAAATATTGCTTTTAAGTTTATATTTCTAAAAAATAATAGCCAATACTGTACAAATTCCTAACAGCTTTTAAATATTGACCTTGTTCCCAACAGAAACGTCCAGTGTCTGCCAATGAAGGCACAGATGTCCTCTTTCCATCTGAAGTAACCTTGGCGACCGGTTCCTTCCAGAGACAGGTTGTACATGGCCAGCATCACCACCTAGCATGACACATGGATAGGTTGGTCCGGACAACATACAACAAGCATTCCCTCTCCAAACTGAAGGCAATGCTTCCTCATCTCGTCTCGTCGTGTTTTGTCTATCCACCAGCCCATACATACCTGCTGCCACGTCAGTCTCATCCTCTCAAACGTCTCCTTGCTGTCCTCCGAGCAGTCGTAGCAGGTGAATTTGAAGAAGTTGTCTCCCTTCAGGTAGCTCGGCTGCTCCCCGTGGAGCTGGGCTGACGGCAAATACAAATCACCATTTGTTTTTGTTAACTGCAGGCTAAATCATGATCAATTGCTTAGGGCTGGTCTCCAAGTATTTAGCCTTTAAAAATCAATAGTGGAGTCACATAGTGTACACAACCACCGATATTGGCCTTGTTAATGGCAAAGTAGCAACATTTAAAGCTGCATCATAGCTACAGCTTTAAATTATACACTATACCCTAAATTATATGCTCTGCCTTTAACCCAGATAAAGGCAGAGCGGATAAAACATTTGCACGTTTCTTCCTTTAAGACCGGGTGCGACGTCTGCGTCCTTCTCCCTTTAAGACCGGATGCGACGTGAGGGCGTATTAGATATGATCGCTTTTAAGACCCATGACCGATTAAATGGATCGGGATTCGTTTAAATACACGTGGGGAAGGCGAAATGCATTCTAGGATCAGAATTGTATTTTAGCCTCTGGCCAAGGTATACTATCAAAAATAACCCCTACTACTATGCAATACTATGCATCTCGGCACGTCAGCATTTCCTGGTTGTTCAGACAGTGGAATACACATAGCGATCTTTTAGAAGTCATTTTGCGGCTATCATTTCGCATCCACAATAGTGGTGTAGTTAAGAGATTTGCTGGAAAGAAATATTTTTTATTTCATGTTTTTTATCTGCTACAGAGGTTGGGAAATAAAAGTTTTAGTGAAGTTTTTCAGAAAACCCTCCGGTTTTAGGCGGTTGTTTTCACGCAAGAACCCATTCATGTCAATATTACTTTGCAAACCTGCATTAACAGCAGCTTTAAGGCAACAATGTGTCCTACCTGCCGGGATCCACTTGTGGCACTTGTCGCAGTAGAAGGCCATGTCCTCGCAGGCCCAGCTGCCCTCCCCCTCCTCGCTGTTCAGAGAGTCCCCACTCTGGTCGTGGGAGAGGTCCACCGACCCCTGGTCCTCTGACTCTACGATCAGCAGCGTCTCCCCCTCCACCTCCCCCTCCTCCAGGCCCTCCGAGGCTGATGTGCACGCTGCCTCATCCTCAGCCACGCTCAGCTGGTCGCTGCCGTCCATGCTTTAGGACACCCCCCCACCTTCACACCTGGACAGGCAGGGGTGCAGATTGTTCAAGCACGGCTCTCACACAATTGGTCATGGCTAAACATTTAGCAATTGAATATCTGGACAAGATGGAGTAGAGGCCATTCACCCAGGATGGTACATTTAGGAAATAGTATGATCAAGGTTATTAAAAGAGTATACAGATGAGTTTAAAGGACAATTCAGGTCAATTTTGACCTGGACCTTATTTACCCATCTCACCCAACTGTGGCAATTGTTTCTGACCAAAAGCATCAAACCTGGTTGTGTTTTCTTGTTTTGATTAGAGAATATGTGTATGTATAGATAAATAGATAGAGGTGATTAAGATCCAGATTATTTGTGAGTGTACATATAAATGTTCTGTGCGTGTACCTGCTTCAGTTGTGAGGCTGCCTGTTGGTTTGTTGGAGTGGCCTCCCTCCTGTCCCTCTCAGCCTCCAGCTCCTTGGTCAGAGCCTTCTGTTCCTCCAGGAGACGAAGGTTCTCCTTCTTCCGCTCTAGGCGCTCAATGTCTTGAATCACCCCCTCGTGAAGCCTCTGTAAACATGGCGCATGCAGTAGATCAGTGACACGCTGTAGATCAGTGAACAGTCCATGGGATAGAAGAGTACTGTAAAACTATATGTAGAAAAGTGCAACTGTGCCTGCTACATTACTACACTGTCCTGAATAGATGGAAGGAATAAAACTAAAACTAAAACAAAGTCATTGGTATAATTGCCAAAGCAATGTGAGCTGTCAAAAATTTGTTAAAATCAGAAAATAGTATGTCCCGTTATTTCTGCCTTCAAAATAAAATATTCACAATCGTGCACTATTTATTAGAACTATTTATCCATGTGACAACATCGTAATATACTGGATAACATATTGGAATAAACAGTGCAATGTAAAGTGACATCTTAGCATTTTAAACAGCAATGACTAAAAATCATTAAATTCTAACAGAATATGAAAGCCCGTTTTTAAAGCAAGCCTTGCAACCCGAATCAATCACGCCTAAAAACAAATCATGCCTATTTCTTGGTAACGTTACGCTCTTAGGTAAGTAAAACCGTATATATGAAATTCCAGGAGTATAGCCTGAACAGCAGATGATATTAGAGCATAACTACTTTCATAGTTCTCAAAGCAGTGTAGTGTGGAACTTTTACTTTAAAATCGGACCGGAAATGTTACTGTTAGCTTGACATCGGTCTGACCAGCGCGGATAGCTTGCTAACATTAGCTAGCTGTTAGTACGAGAAGACAAATACTAGTAGTCCACATTTATGTGTTAATTTATTCAGCAAAATTGCAATACTAATGACTTGGCTATACCTACTTATAGATGCAAATATCCGTGTTCTACACCGAACACAGAGCACCTATTGTGCTCGGTCACGAACGGGGTTAGGATGCAGAGTGTGATTCACCTTCACCCTGGGTTAGCATAACAGTCAGTCTGGTGTTAGTACAGGTTAGGTTACCTCTCTGTCCCAATTCTGTTTGAGATGTACTCCGGCAACAGTACTCAAGGTTAGTACCACGGAAACTCCAAGTACAACTTTTGAGGTTGTAGACATAGCTACGCTGGCTAGCAGTATTTACAAACTACAACCATTCCCACTGCAATCCATGCTGCAATTTGAGGCTCAGGCATAACAGCAGAACACCGATTACAGCCCAGGCTGAAAATAAATCACAGAGCCATCGAACCGTCTGTGTTCATGCTGGAGTGAATGATTCCACTGATTACCCAGCGCTGGCTTTAACCTCCACTATTTGTTGAAAGGTTTACAAACTATGGATAACTTTAATGAAGTAAAAATAAACAAATGTGACCAGCAGCCTGCACTGCTACTAATACTAATATAAGATGTAGGCTACTACACAGTAGGCCTATTCTAAGTATCATGGCTCCAGCCTTTAACCCTAGTATAGGCCTACATGACGCAAAAATGTTTGCAAGACGTGTAAAAATTACCCGCATTGACTAATAATAGGAAATCTTCCATGTATTTTTGTTATAGTGCCAACTTTTGATAACATGTACCATAAAATGCCATTAGAGCAGTGAATAAGTCATACATTGAAATTGCTACATAATTGTTTCTGATGATGAAAAGGCTGTATTTTAACATTAAACATCTCAATCCATTGTGTGTGTGTGTGTGTGTGAGAGAGAGAGAGAGAGACCGACAAATTCAGTCAATTTGCAAAAATGCAATTTGTACACCAATGAGCTAAAACAGTATGCCTAGGTGGCGCTGTAGGAAAGAGGCATGGGTTTAGGTAATAAATCACTGTAAGGATTTATTTAGCCCAACAAGATGGAGAAAGGTGGTAAATTGTAGGCCTCTATCTTCAATCATACATTTCATATGCATAAAAATTGATAAAATCACGAATTTCCCATTGTAAGTAAATTCAGGGCATTTTGACCTGTGTTACCTAAACTAGGGGTATGAAATCACATTTTTCAAGTTACATATATTTCAAACAACTTGTTTGAGGATTACATATAACAGTGTGATATGTTTCTGTTCTAAAGTTAAGCAATTAAAATGATGCCTTCGGGTCATTTTGACCCATGTCATGCATCCTAGGGTTAATAGTACAGTCATTGTGTTGCAAAGGATTCTACTGCAAGGTTGAGGTCCAGTGACAGCCTCGGTGAGCCAGTGAACCCACAGAAACCATCCATTCTGCACATTTATGAAACATTCCATCACGTAATGACAGAAAGACATGCCAGTGATGGCTCACATTGGTGGAAATGTTATTAAACATAGGCTAAAGTCCTGCCCATTTCTCAATAATGAAACGCCCATTCTGGCATTAACCCTTGTTAGACAATATGTGATTTTATTATTGTAAGGTGACCTTGGATGTTTTGAAAGGCGCCTATAAATAAAATGTATTATTATTAATAATTCATTCTGTTCCTTGTGCGGACTTTGTTGTTTGTTGATTTGTTTTTTGTAAATTCCCTGGTTTCAGTCCCCTTTCTATCTCTGACCTCAGGGCAGGGCAAACACACTGCTCTGCTACTGCACAAAATGTTCCAACTCAGTTTTATGGCCAGACAAGCTGCTTTTTCCTGACTACGCTCTGCACAGCATGAGAACAGCCATACAGGACATCCACAAAGAAGCCATTTTCCCCTGCTGCCCCTGAATCATCTCCAAACACTTATTCATGTCATACATGTATCCTTCTAACAGAATGGGAATATTTGTTCCACACTGGCAAGATCGGACCCTTGGCTATGAGATAGATATACTTGGTGGAACCGAAGCAGTACATTAATGTTTTGTTTGACATATGTTTGATGATCCGTGATCAATTTTGTAGTCTGAAATCAAACCAGACAATTAAACTTAAAAAAAAGAGCTGTAGAGGCTGGCTAAGTTGTTTAATTAAAAATAAATACCTGAGAACAATGCCGGTAAACAAAGTTCTCTCTCTGGTTGGAGACCTTGATCTCTTCTGCTACTGACAAACTGACTACATGCCAACTTCATTTCACAAACCAGTGTGTGTGCACGGCGGGGGTGGTGCACATTTGCCCTGTCTTATATTTGTCTTTTAAGTTTGAACAAAAAAATGCTCATTACTAACTAGTACCAGTGACTCCAGCACAAGTTTGAAGCTTAACGATTTTTTTTCTTTATGGGGAAAACAATATTTTTAAAAATAAACAGATGGGCATATAATACAAAATATACCCGTAGTACATAGGAAAAGAGATGTACAAAAAAAAATAACATACTGTAAGTATAAGACCTACAATAACTTGAGTGTATAAATCAAGTTCTAAACCTATCCTTGCTTCCTTACTGAGGAATTTCGGCCTTGTGTTTTGCTTTGCTTCTGTGAAATGTTGTATATCTTCATAATGATTTTAAAAATATATTAATAACTGTTTGACATTTTGGTAGCAATAGTACAAGTTTTTTTATTTAGCTGACTATTAATGAATCATTTTCCAATGATTTATTTATCATCATGTTAGATCATACAGCCTGATACACTGCTTGTAGTCAGCAGGGGCCACCCAAGTCTCAGGGCAGCATGCATGCATGATTTGTGTGTTGGTGATGCACCGTTGTAATGGTTGTGTGAGAACTCAACAGATGGGTCAGATAGTCTCCCTCGGGCAGTTAAGAGTCTCTGTCAAACCATGTTGTTTTGTGATGTGATATGACTGCTGTGACAAAGGATCTTACATAGGCCCCACATAATGCAACAAATCTGCAGGTGTGTATGTGAGTCAGTATACAAAATTTCACTGGGCACTCATTTCCAAAACAACACATGAGGAATTGTATGATTTTAAGATGAATTAGCTACTGTAACTCTGGCTATGGGAACACGTGTACACACAGGTATTCTAACGGTTTTCTGCATCAAAAACACACATAAAGGATTTCAACCTTACATGCCATCCCCCTATGGATACACATACAGTAGATAGTCAGTCTTTTGACATGCTTTGTTAAAAGAGTTGGCAGCTGGAAAGACTCAAATGGGGGTCCTTGTGCAATGGGTCCCTGAAACCTTTACATTTCAAATGTATTGTATTTTGGTGGCAAAGGATGTGAGATTTGCATAAATCCCTTTGAAACCAAACAGTGTCCCATGCTTGATGTACAGTAAGTGTATAGACAGACAATAATTGTAAAGCCCTCACTAGAATTAGTATCTCAAATGAATCCCTATCTATGCCCACGCGTTTGTTTCTGTTGTTATGGCTAAAATTATCCTGAGCAGTTGCATTTGTGTTCATTCACTCACTGAGTATATGAACCTTAATTCTGTCTGCGGGTGAGCTAGTGATCGGCTTCAGCCATGGTGAGAACAAGGTTTAAGGCAAGGTTATGTAATACAGCTAGAGTAACAGGTGACACAGATCTCTGTAATGTGAACCTGTGTGACAATATTACATTTTCCTAGGTCACTTCCTGGTGCAGATGGATGAATTGGGAAGCATATACCCACAAACACACACACACACACACGCCACAATCTGCACAGCACAGGTTTATTCTCTTCAGAAAATACGAGGCAACAGTGTCAAGAAAGTCTTAATCAACACACATGCTGACCCTGTCTCCTTCTAAGTGATATTAAGACTATCCCTGTAGTGGACACAAACTAGCTAAAAATACATTAATAAACAATACAATATTTTAGGACTGAGGCTTATGATTCCGAAATGGATGAGCTACCAAACAATGAAGTTTGGTGTGTAATGCCTTGTCAGTTGCAGAAAATTAATTTAGACTTTTTCTTATTATAGTGAATGAGCTCTGTGAAGGGTGAACCAGCCTGATACATTATCCCCTTACAGAAAACATAGTGTTAAGCTACACAGTATTCAACCATATTAACCAAAATTACTGTGAAAACAACATGTGACACTGTGAGCTCTACCATGTTTGAGAGTTTTTATTTTAAAAATGAAAGCTTAGCATGTAGGCTAATAGAAGTTTCTGTCATACTGAACCTCAGATTCTTCTCAGTGAAGTGACAAAGAGGAAATTTCTTCCTGCTAAAAGGTATTATAGAAAGATTACAAAGTGGATAAGATTTGGAGAAACAGATTTGGAACCAAACAATTGGCAGTTCAATCGCACTGAATGGCTGCCCATATTTGTCAGATTGACAATGTAATTTACTGTCAAACATGGCAGTATGCATTGAGGTTTCACACAATAGTCAGGCTCCATAGTGTTCCATGCACATGAGACGTGCACGAATACTAACCATTTTCCAGTGGTATGATATTTTCTTAGGGTAGCCTAATTGATCTACTGTAACTAAGCAAATACAAACGAGTCGTGATTCTTTCTTTTTCAGCGTTTTGTCATTTCGTGGTAAATCGTTTACCACTGCACACTGCACTGTTAACTTTGAGAAAATGCATCTTTAAACCGAGGTCGATGGCTATTTTGATAAGATTAGCATCTTATTAGCATCACTGAAAACATTAGCACATTTCCTTAATCTAAACCAGTGTCTCTTCAGCTCTGTCAAAAAGTATTTTATTTTTACATTTATACGTTTACCTAACTTCCAATATCTTTAATTATTAAAACAACTCGCCTACCATGACACCTGTGGGCCATACAAGCTATCTAAGTTTTATACTCAATGTTAACTTTCTTATGAAACATCCAACAATTTCAGACTGTTAAGACTTAAGAAAGCACCCTATCAGGGATGAGTTCTTACCATCACCATAGCCATGCAAACTTGTTGACACTTTAGATTAAACCATTATTATCAAAGTAACCTTAGTTTCTGAGTGTACATCAATCATGGTGAGTCTATTTAGAAACTATGTTAACTTAATATATCCAACTGTTAAGGTTCATGTCGTTATATGCATAGTTTTCTATTTTCTATTCTAATTCAATGCAGTGAAGTGTATTAATTTGTATGTCTCATTTAAACACACACAGATAATCAAAACTCATGCAGGCTCGCTCTCTCTTTCTATCTTAGACACACATACAGACATACACAAACGCACACACAGAGAAACACACACATGCACACACAACAAAAATATCATTAAAAATGGAATTTCTTTCATTGTCTGGACCTCGGCATTTCAAAAGGTCTGCATACGGCCCTGCTGTCAAAAGTTCTAACCACTCTCGCACCAGCACAGCTCTTATGTGTCCAACAGTAGAAGACTGTGTGAATATTGTATACAGTACTGTATGTGCTGTTAAATGCTGGAATGAGTAAAGTTCAAATATATAATAAATAATTATCATAGAAAGTGTGGAACATATCAATTCCAGCATACAGCTTACTGATGATTAACAATTAGGCCACAGCATAGGGAGAATGGTTACTGTATAATAACAACAAAATACTCTATTAAAAAAAGCACATTAGAACTTCAGAACTTTATAAAGAAAACAGTTAAACCAAAACAGAAGACAATAACAGAGTAAATTAAATAAAATGAGGTACAGACGAAGAGCTAACGAAAGTATACAAATAAATAATAATATTAATAAGTAGGAACCATATAAACAAAAAAGGGCTAAGAAGACAACATCACATAAAAGCCTACAATAAAAGATGTCACTGATTATGATAGCCTTATTTGCTCAGGCAGTGCATTCCAAAGTCTAGGGGCCCTGGTGGCAAAAGAACATTCACCTTTAGTTTTAAGCCTAAACCTACAGGAACAGCCACGAGAGCCCCATCCAAGGATCTACTCAGTTTACTACTTAATGCTACATTTCTCCACGGGCATTAATGAAATTCAATCTGAAAATCTAGGATTAGCCAGATTCCATAAATTGTTCAGATATTCCGTTTACCAAGATCCTTTGTTTTACATTAAGCATATTCTGCAACATTTATCATCTCTATTTTAAAACATCCCCAGTTTATAATTGATGCAATTTGGTCACTAAAGGATCAGCTGTTTTGCTATCCTTTAACATACACAAATAAACGTAAAGAAATTTAGGAACAATAGGCCTTGTAGGCTACTATATCAACGGTTATGTCTGTTTGGTTAGAGAAGATCCGACAGGATCCAGTCCAGGATGTTTGCTAGATCAGCTCTGTTTGCCTCCCACAGAATTATGGTTAAACCAAAGTGATCCAATAAAAAAATAAAAAGATATAGACGTATTACTGACACTAATACAAGGATGCTGACAACATCAGACGTCTGTAGATGGTTTTGTAGCACAGGAACTTCTCGTAGGGTAAACTGGTTTGGCCCCACCTTCACCGTTCATTTATCATGACGTGGTTGGTTTAAATGTCCCTGAAGGATTTCTGTATCATCCAATCAGTTGCTGCCCTGCCGCCTGGTATGGAGAGTTGGGTAAACCTTAGCCTGCGCAGAGAAAGTGCCACGACTCCACACTCAGCGGCTTTTCTGAAAGAGTAAACCTTAGTGGTCGGGGTAAGAAAGTCCACTATTTGTCAACTTTTACGCATAAAAAGCATTGGTTTTGTTTTGTTTTTTATGACATGACTGTTTTAGACTTTGTCAAATTAGCTTACGATTTGTGCTGTGAAGTTTGATAACGTGTAAAGTTTGATGAATGGATCTATCCTAATAACTACTGAAAAAAAAGTAAATAACGTTAATTTGAATGATTTGTGGAATTTTTCAAGTGGTTATATGTCTTTTTCATGTAATACACGAGAATAACTTGATTGACACTCCATGCACAGGCAATGCATATTTATTTTCTAGACTAAAAACTTTCTTGACATAGGCTTCTTTTAGACCAACGTGTCTAAAATTTATTTTGTTAGCCTATGTGAAGAATTAGGTGATTTGCGTGTTTTTAAAATGAATTCCACGCTTTTATTTATTAATTACGATTGCCTATTTATCCCGGATCAGAAGAAAAATACAAGCAATCTTTCATATGTAGAATGTAGTAACTTATCATTTCTTGGCCTGCTGGCCAGTCGGTGTCATTGATGTTGAATTCCTCTTGGAGTTCTTGCATTGTGAACTTATTTTCCAGCTAAGTCAATGGAAAAACCTAGAACGCTAAAGCCGTTTTTGAGCAATAAAATAAATCTCCGGATGGGAAAACGTTTATGTGTCAGAAAAGTGTGCAGATACAGGCTGTTACATAACGGAGGGTAGAGGAGGCACAACGGGTTAATTGTCCGTTAAGACACGTAGACCCTCCTGCTCCTATAACCTCACGGACCCTCCTGTTTGATGTTGGCTTCTATGGAGGCCTACGCATATTTTTGAGGCTATATCCCCCACTCGCATTGACATTTTTAGGCCTAATAAGGAAAAGCGTTTTATGCACCGAATAGCAGGGGAAAAAAATCAATTTCGGTGGAGCTGCAAATAAACAAATTTACATGAGCTGTTATTGGACTATTCAGTCAATAGTGATTGTTTCGAGTCACCGATTAGAGCGCGAAGGGGGCGCGTCTTCCTAATACACAGTCAGCAGTTATTCTTCTTAGAGGGCCATCTCGTATGCTATGACTCATCATTCACATCCTACATCCATGATTCGCGTGATGTCCCACTCAGATTCTTAAATGGTAGTAGACATGTTGTTATATGGTGCTTGTGTGTGAAAGAGGGAAATTATGCGAGCCTCTGCAGCATGTTATGAGTATGAGGTGTGCATACGTGATAGGCCGTGTAAACTATTTGAGACGTGTGCTTACATCATTTGGTAGTATTTTGAGTAGCTACATTGCCCTTCATCTGAGAAACAGAACTAGATCTTAAACAAATTCGATTTCCTTCAACAACAGCTGGTTTCACTCTTTAAACAAACTGGTATCACCTGCACTGCGAGTATAGCCTATTCTGTCATCATACTTTCTTGCGATATGAGATGTCAGACGGTAACGTCCGTTTCTTATTTTGAAGACATTTTTTTGTTTTCTGCCATCAGAGTGCACTAGCTATAGTAAAATTCTACCTGCAAAGTGTCTGTGGTCTGCATGTAATTCAAGACTGAATATTTACCATCTATAATTCAGTGATTTACAGAGAGTTTTTTTCATTTTAAATGTGAATGGCTGCTGTACTATAACATTTTCTTTACCCCAACAGAAAAATCATAGTTGCTAGTGATGCCCCGATCCAATATCAAACATTGGGATTGTAGCCGATCAAGGCATTTTTAACTAATCGGGATTGGCAACCATGGCCGAATAAATATCCCGGTCTATTTCCGTGTTTGTCCAATTTATGTCAGTTGCGCATATTGTAACGTTCCGTCACACCTACAGTTATGCTGCATTCACATGCTCTCTTATCATCAACCATTCACCGCCATGTTTCTACATGTATGAGGGGGGCCGGACAGTCTAGTGGTCTAGGCATTGGCCTTCGAGCCGGAAGGTCATGGGTTCAATTTCCCAGAGGTGACATACCTGTAAGCATCCTTGAGCAAAATGCTTAACCCCTATCTGCTCCATGTAATTGTAAGTCACTTTGGATCAAAGCATCTGCTAAATTACCTAATTGTATGACATCAGCAACTCGTGTACCAACTTTTTGAGTTATTGTTCCAACTTTAGGCGGCATTCAAAGGAATATTTCCAGTCCGGAAATTATTATTTTTTCCCCTATTATCCCAACACCACATGAATGCAGCGTTAGGCCTGAATAGCATAGCTTAAAACTACAAACTATCGAGGTGTCAGCTGTGTGGAAATTCTTTAAATTGGAAACTCAAAGCAGTCCAAAAGCTACCTGCAAAGCAAATCTTACTCAGACAAAGAAAGCACAGATGCAGCTTTCACTGGCGAGTGCCTTGAAAAGACAAGAGAAATTTAGTCGAGACAGCGATAAGTCGAGGAAAATAACAGAGAAAATTATTAAATTATTAAATTCTTTGGATGACCAGCCAATTTCGGTGGTAGAGAACGTAGGCTTTCACCGGCTTAAGGATCCACTGTATACCCACCCAAGTCCCAACACTACATTTCAGACACAGATACCAGAACTTTATAACAAGGTTTGCGATCACCTACAAGTTTGTAGCGGAAGCTTTAATAACCATTGACTATTCCAATAACCATTGACTATTCCAAAAATCAAGCATCAAGCATATCCTTCTTGACCATCTGGACACATTTCTGCTACTCACACTCTAAACAGGATGTAGCGTATCTAGAGTTTTTACTTCAAAATAAAAGTTCAGATCATTAAATAATATACCAACATATATTTATTATTAAATCGGAGCCACGTTGCTCTAGGTGACATGACATATTCTGTTCTTCCAGGCTTGCTGTGGGACATACTGATCAGACATGGACATCTCGGACCCCCAGACCCTCGGATTCATGGTGTTCGGAGGCTTCATGGTGGTGTCGGCCATTGGCATCGCGCTGGTCTCTACGCTCTCCATGAAGGAGACGTCGTACGAGGAGGCCCTAGCTAAGCAGCGCCGGGAATTGGGCTTGACCCAGGCCCAGCGAGCCGACAAGAAGAAGAAAGACAAGGCCTTGGAGAAGAAAGGCAAAGCCAAGAAGAGAGATGACCGACCCAACGGGAAACTCCAAGAGTCAGACGGCGTTCTTGTTGAGCCTGTTGCTTCGACCAGCAGCGAACCAGAATCGGACCCAGAACCCACCCCCGAGCCTCCCGCTGCCCCTGAACCCAAAGCTGAGCCTGAACCCATTCCAGAGCCTGAGCCTGTCATCATCGCAGCAGAACCTGTTGTAGCCACTGCCCCTCCCGCTGCCACAGTTCAATCTCCTCCCGCCACGTCCCCAAAGGAGAAGAAGAAGAAGAAGTCTGCCAAGGTGGAGGCAGTTACTGTGATAGAATGTGTTGCTAAGGAAGTGCCCATTGTGGCTGTGGAGGTCGCCTCAGTTCAAGCTGAGGCTCCTGTCCTAGTCGCCAGCCAGCCACCTTCTGCTAAGACTGAGGAACCCAAGAACGAAACTCCTTCCAAGAAAAAGAAATCCAAGGCAAAACCTGAAGCAGGTTGGTAGCTGCAGCTGCTGTCCATATACACTACAACCAGGGAGGGATATTTCCCACTGTTCTACAAATGTCTACACTGTTTTGATTTTCAATTGAATCTCAGTTTCTCTTTCTCTGTTTATTTCTCTGGTACTGTAGCCACTGTGGCCGGAGTTGTTGACTCTGCTGATGCTCCGCTGTTGCTGCCCTACAAGACACTGCTGTCCACGATAACCAGCATGACTCTCAGTGAGAAAGAAACCCTCAAACTCATGAATGTCCTCAACGACAAATCCATCATACACAACTCCTGGCAACTGGTATGCAGCCTCACTAAGGTCACTTAGGTCACACAATAAATTAATTAAGTATTCAGTCATTAATGTGTTGCATTGCTAGATACATTTTTTTTATTTTTTTATATTTATAACATTTACATTGTTTTACAAGGTCACATTTACTATATCATGGTTATTTTACAATAAACCCCCTAGCAATTCCAAGATTTTAAATTACAAAATAAATACATAAAACAATACAAAATCTATTGCAATATAAGAAAATGTAACATGTCATTAGAGTTCCCTGATGACATGATTTAGAACACATATCTCATAACACATATCTATTATGCCAAAAAAAAGAAACAAATTATTTATGACAAATCTACAGATTGTTACACAAACAAAAATTCACTGTTCAACAAGTGTCGAACAGCAAAGTTGTGTTTACCGACTTCAGGCCTCTCAGAAGGGAGATCCATTGGCTGCCCTGAAGAAACAGTTGGAAGAGAAAGAGAAACAGCTGACCTCAGAACAGGAGGACGCCACAGCCGCCAAGACCCGCCTCCGAGAGCTGACCAAGGTCTGTCAATCAAGCCAATTTTATTTGTAAACCCCCCCCCCCCCAAATCCCATTTCCACATTGTTCTTGTTTGTCTGTACAACCAGAGTTTTTATTTTTATTTTTTTTTTATAATTGTGCCAGTGTGTAAGTTCTGGTATCTTTTAAACCTAAACCTATTTTAAACCTGCCGTTTTGGGCAAGGTATTTCCATATGTAGTGTATAGATACAATACTTCCACAGAATTATTCCACCTGACTACTCCTTTAAAACAATTAAACTGCAAATGTAATTTTAATTTAGGTTTATTTATAACTTACTGGCTATTTGTCCTACTTTGGTAGACCCCGTGTATACAGTCAATACAGTAGACCTATCACAAGAAATAAGAATACATTTCTTTCCCCTTGCTGCATGTTCTCTTGCAGGAGCTGGGTGCTGAGAGGTCCAAGATGACTTCTATGGAGAGTCGTATGAAAGCAGACCAGAATTCTCGTTTGAATGAGATCAGTGCCCTGCAGGCACGCATTCAGGCCTCCTCCCAGGAACATGTAGCTGAGAGCAAACAGCTCAAAGTCAAGGTCAGAGGTCACCATATTACAGATTTGCACATTTGATTCCTATACATATTCACAAATCTCAGTACGCATTTAGAGATTATTTTACACATTTACAAAATCTGATTACGCACACGTGGATTGAGATACAGTTACACAACTCTCCCTTCATGTTTGTAAATAGTCCTGCTACAATAATGGCCCCATATCACCACTTGCTGACACCATTTCTTTTATAGTCTCAGGTAGCCCTATTTCAGTACAGTTGACAACGTATTTTGTAATGTTTCTATAATATATAGACTGAATAGGCTGTGAATATTCAGAAATTGTAAAAAGAAATTTAAAGAAATGTCAATTATTGAAATTAAGAGTTCAATCTGTTATGTTTAGATAGACATCTAATAATAATATAACAATTATATTAGACAAATAATTCCAATTCCAAAATTCCAAAATATGTTTTATAACGTGTTACACGGGGTGTTTAACTGTTGTGAACTGTGACAGATTGCCAGTCTGCAGGAACAGTTGGACAACGGCCCCAATGCCCAGCTCACCAGATTGCAGCAGGAGAACTCCATCCTCAGAGATGCCCTCAACCAGGCCACCAGCCAGGCAGAGAGCAGGTCTGTCTGTCTGACTGTCTGTTTCTGTCAAACTACCAGTCATGCTAAGAGCAGGTTTATTCGTCGTGACTGTCTGTTTGTCTGTCTTCCTTTGTCAGTCAGGCTTCCATTTATGCTAAGGTTGCCGCTAATGCATTTACTTTCCTACTGGTTTTCTCCATCTATCAGTTCTATACAGCATAATATGTCACTATTATATCATTGTATTTTACATCATTACATGACTATGTCTTTCCTTCCAGACATAATGCAGAGCTGGCCAAGTTGAGGCAGGACTGTGTTCGTCTGACTCGGGAGCTGAGCGAGCGGACCGAAGCACTGCAGGCCGACGAGGAACGCAGGAAAACTCTGGAAACCAAGATGGCCGCCACTGAGCAACAGTTGAAGGTATCTGTAAATGGAAAGACTTTAAGTTTTTACACAACATCCAATGAGTCACTTTTGAGAAATAGCGTTAGCCTTGTTATTCCTTCATTTAGCACCAGTTTTATGTCAATTAATTTTTTTTGTAAAAACCTTGCTGCAGGATACATTCAACCCAAGGATAAACCTCTAATGTTACAGTATAACAAAGCATATTTTAGAACTGGTTTCATACATGATTTCTCTATCTTTAAGTGAGTTTAAGTTAAGCAACCTATGTTGTAATATACATCTATATATATTTGTTTGTTTTCACAGGCAGTTAAGCATCACTGAAAATCAAAGCGAAAAATAGTCAAATTCTGAATTTTTTTCGGCATATATTATCTGAGGATACAAGATACCTAATCCCATCTAAAAATACTTCTACATGTGTGTTGTCTCTATGTGCAGCACAGCAAGGCAGAGAGCGAGCGAGCCCTGCAGAAGAGACTAGATGATCTGAAGCAGGAGCTCAAACAGTCCCAAGACGCTAGGGCTAACCTGCAGGAACGCCTTGCCCAGGCCCAGCAGAAGGCAAGCACCATTACAGGTCCGTGGAGCTTGTTTCACTACTCTATTAGCTTTGGGGGTCCTCATAAAGAGGCGAGGCTGTTTACAAAACGAGCTAACTGGATAATCCTGGTTTGATATTAAATGGAAATGCCTAGGCACTCGTTATTAGATGTTGGGTTAGACGGGTTTGTATTTTACTGTAAGATAATTGAATGTATAATGTAATGCATTTAAGGCTTTGTAATGTTTTGTTAACATATTAAATGCAAAAGTTGTACCCATCCATGTCTTAAATATGTAAATGTAGGTGCATGAAAGAAACAGCTTTACTTTAAATGTCATTTGTTAATTACCCAGTTACTCTTAAATAATCAAAATAATCACTTTACTGTGATGACTGTTCTGCTTTTTGGGTGTCAGAGCTGCAGGAGAAGTCAGCCTCCACCCAGGCCGAACTGAATAAGCGTTGCGCCGAGCTGGAGGCTCTCAAGGCTCAGTTGGAGGTCCAGGTACTTTCAGAACCTGTTGAACTTTTCCAAGCATCACTTTTGTCATTACTGTCAGGTTTAGAACTACTGACCAATCGTGAAAGGAATTTCTACAATTTCTGATGTCATTTATTCTATTGGCTACTCTGAAGATGCAGATATTTTTTAGATACATTATTTTATAGGAGCAGCTTGAGCAACAGTGGTTTTGAATAAAATTTAAATGTCAATGTTTCTTCTTTGTATCACCAGGTTGAATCCTCTGCAGTGGAGGAGCTTAAGAATTGGTATGACTTTTCTAATGTTAAGTTGTGTAAAGAACCATTCAACCATAGTATTTTGTCATTTCAGCATGTTAAAAAATGTAAACAATGTAAAAAAAAAAAAAAAGTATTTTTGTCTGCTCAGTCTGAAGGCAAGGGAGGACCAGGTGAGCTCTCTGGAGGACCAGGCAACATTGCTGAAGGACAAACTGGAGCTGCTTAAAGCAGAACAGGCCCATGGGTACGTTGGAGGTCCACCACACACACATGAGCGGTTTTGAATTTTTATACCATTTTAATGTACCAGTTAATGTTAAAGGGACACTCGTTAATCTCATTTTAGCACCTCCAAACCACACATTTCTGGTTATGTTTTAAAACACCACTTTGTTGACTGTGTGTAGAGTATGTATAGGGTAGAGAACGATGTGGGCTTAGGTGCTCTGTAGGGGGAAGCGTAGAGAATTGTGTGGGCCTAGGAGATCTGTAGGGGGAGGAGTAGAGAACAGTGTGGGCCTAGGACCTCTGTAGGGGGAGGAGCCCCTCAGCACTATAACAAAAATTATTTATCCTTCATGACAAAATAGCTGACGTAATCTCACCAATTGGGGTCTGGCCAAAAGTCCTGTCGACTGTGGAAAAATGACTTTCAGATTGATTTTAAATTGTGTGAATCCTATTTTTTATTCCCCAGGGTTAAGGAATCTGAAGATCAGAAAGAGGTCATGGTAGGTTTGAATCCATGTAAACTTGTTGATGTCAATGTGCAATTTATGAATATACTGTAATTGGATATTTCCGCTTGTTTTTCTTTATCTGCAGATGCAAAAAGAAGCAGAAGTAAAAGTTCTACAAAACAGGTATGAAAATGAAATTTAAAGCAACACTGACCTTTTGTTAAACCCGTGACTCCCCAAAAAGAATTAATCCTGCTGACATTTGCCATGAATGAACCCCTCGTTCACTTTCATTGTTTTTCATAAACATACTTCTAGCGTGTTTACAAAGCTGATCACTGTTTCTACTCCAGTTTGTTTGTATAATTTTATTTAAAGCATATTTCAAGTTTAATCCAAAACCTAAATATATATTTAATTAAACATTACAACAATTTAACAAAGCAAACCGTAGTAACTGGAGAACACATACTGCCAGTAGAGACAGCAATCATGTTTGTGGCCCAATTAGATATTAGGTTTAAGATTTTAGATATTAGATTAGATGATGTGAGAAACAATTGAAAGTCAATTGGAGATGAAAATGCTAATCTGGTTCCAGAGTCAAGGGTTTAACAAGTGTTCAACAACAGGATTATGACTCAGGACTTTGTTTCCTATACATTTTATCGACACATAGTGTACTGTATATTAGTGAAATATTATTCTGCATCTTGGTAATAATAACCTAGCATTTATCACAACTTAAATAATTTGCTGTTCACTGTCCTGGCTGCTGTGATACGACCATTTCCCTTTATGGATAAACAAATGTTTTCTCCTCCTACCAGCCTGGTGGAGAAGGAGGATCTGGTCAGCTCCATGAGCAAGGAGCTCAAGACAATGAGATCACAGCTAGACTCCAGAAGCCCCCCTGCTGTGAGTCCAGCTCCAAAATCATCTATTGACCAGAATAGAGGGAGATCTTTGGGAAGACTGACTCTTGATTCTCACTGTGAACTACACTCTCCTAAAGGATTATTAGGAACACCTGTTCAATTTCTCATTAATGCAATTATCTAATCAACCATTCACATGGCAGTTGC
>JAOEHI010010829.1:0-32982 GCA_025447815.1 Percopsis transmontana
TAGACAAGCAATGTAATTACTGCTGGTAACATTCCCCAAAGTTCAGTTTGGTGAATGTTAAATTGATTATTATATTATTATAATAATCAGTTAAAATTATTATATTTATTATTATTAGGCTTGTTTTTTGTGCTCAGATGAAAAATAACTCTTCCAGCAGCTTCCTTGTGATGTGGAGACCAGTTTTCCAGCCTCAATATTTGAATCAATCACTCGAATCATTCGACTGAACTGAAATAAACTTTGACTGAATTGACCTGCTTGCGGAAGCTCAAGCTAACCAGAACTTAACAAAGACCCAGTCCCTAGCCACAAAACAAAAGGCTATGAACTCCGCTAATGATGTGTTTGGATGCCAGTATATGGATGCATCCCCGAGCCTTGCCCAGAGGTAAACACACACGCACACACGCACACATTTGTACATGCCTGTGTGTCAAGATCTACACACATTCGCACGTACACGCACAAAACACATGCATTCCTATTCACTGCAATTCGTTCCACACACACAAACACATACTCACTAACGCTAACCGACATCCACTACCTAAGTGCACACACACACACAAAAGCTCAATCAAACCCAATGCATCCACATGCACGCATACACACACACACACACACACACACACACACATAATCATAAAACCCAAGCGTGAAGTGTTGTTTTCATCATAACCCAGCAAATATTCATAGTGCTTAAAACCTACTTTCACAGTGGAAAGTGAAACCAGTGTTTGCTTTAGAGAGGGTTTAATTATTACTAAACTTTGATGTGTACTCATGAGAATACTCCAACTGGGGTCACTTTCAGTGTGCTTTGATGTGAATTGAGTAATAAGGACACCAGAAATTCAGAAGGAGTGGAATACTGCTTACTTCTCCAATGGAGGTTAGAGCAAATTTAGGAAGAAAAAATCTGAATTTGATCAATTCAAATAAAGGCTTTTAATTCACCAGTTACTGTAAGTTCTTCAGATCATTTTGTTCAGAAGTACCAATCTCTTATTTTGCTATGTTTGCTGACCGTAAAATAACCATAATCATTGCTAGTGTATTTAAGTTTTATAAAAACGCATCAGAGATTTGAACAAGTTAAGATAGTTTTCTGAGGTTCTTAGGCTACAAAGTGCTTTATAGACCTAATTTGTCTTAATAATGCAAATTTTCTCTGTAGACATTTTAGTTTCAGATTCATGGGGAATGCATTGGGAAATCCAACAGTTATCACTTGGTCTTTTTCATTAGATTGAAGTATTATAGTAGGTAAACATATATTTGTGGGTTCACTGTATGTGTTACATCAGTAAATATAATAAGCATAATCAGTAAACGGAACGCTCCTTCCGAAGATATCTCAAAAAAAAAATAGATGCGTATTTTAAGCGGAGCAGAGTGGACACCCGCTTCTGAGACGCTTCTAAAACGTGCCGCGGCGCATTTGGTGGAATCACGATCATTGACTAGAGTGGAAGCGATCAGCTCCGGCGACCGTGTCGCAGCCGGAACGCGACGCAGCCGGAACGTGACGCAGCCGCGCCCGGAGTTAAACATACTTCACTGTCCACCTAAAGCAAACATAATGTTAACACGGTGCCACTACAAATTCGAGTCATATTTTCCTAAATCAAATGTATTTCAGCGTGTGGATTAATGAAATGTGATAAAGAGGACGAAGTCTTTTTCATGTCTGTTCACCCACAGCATATATCACAGGTGTCATTGATTATGGAGCACATGTGGTCTGCCTTCATTGAGACACCCATAAACACAGTCTACCCTTCTAGTTAACACCACGCTTCCAGTTTACCGTAACTAACAAACGAACTAACAATAGAGTTTGTACTGTAAAAAAAAGTGTTTATAATAGTGTGTGTGTGTGTGTGTGTGTTTTGCATGTGATATATAGAAAGAAGGGCTGGAAGATAACTTAAGTACCCGGGAGGCAGTGCCCCAACTCTGTAGGGATTATTTAGGAGCTGCATTGGGAATGATAGCCCCCCACCCTGCTGTGAATCTAAGTGGTTTAAACTACTAGCTCACCCCTCGGCTCACCCTCGCACATCAGATCGCCGCAAGACAAATTAGATTTAACGATATATTTTCTGCCTCTGTCGTCCCCATGCTAAATGCCATGAATCACAGACGAGAGAGGGAGAGAAGGGTGGCCAAGGATAGATGAGAATATGGGGACGGGATGAAAAGAAGAAGGGGAAATTGGAAAGAAATGGACAGCCAAAGAGAGAGAAATTTTACAAGTGAAACACTGTTGAAATAGGAGACTTGAGACTCCCTTGCGTTTTAAAAATAATCTCGGGTTTATTCCCTCTAAATTGACAACTTAGTCTGGGGAACAGGAAGACGTAACAATAGTCAAGCAATATATTGATAAAAGAAAATAGTCTCTGGCAGGGTGTCTAACAAACACTCTCTCTCTTTCCAAGACACAAAAATAAATGTAACGCACAATGATAGACCAGAATGATTGAGAGGAAACTGGATGAAATCAACGGTAATACAAAATTAAAAGACATAAGATGAAGCTTGATTTTCAAACTTTTTGAGCAACGACCCCAAAACGGAAATGGCTTGCAAACTATTAATGACTTTTCATTATACCATAACATAGAAGCATAGAAATACTAAAAACAAACAAAAATGTAAATTTTATTGAAGTTAATGAAACTAGATTCAAATGTATGTCATTTTTTTGAATTTGAAGTCCTTTCACAACCTATACGTGTGCCCCAACCCCCTGTTTTGACAACCACCAAGATAGACTCTGTGACATATTGATTCAGACACCATGTCTGGCTTGCTGTTTCCATTACTGTCTTGTTTAATTTTAAGAGTGGCTGTGATTATCGCCATTCCTATAAACTGTTACCACTGTCCTCTTTATCGCACAGTTTATCTCAAAGGGCGAGGTAATCTCTGTGTGTGTGTGTGTGTGTGTGTTTCATATCCGTGCTCATGTTGATTAAATACATGCAGTTATGCAGGCTATATCCCTTGCGTTTGTGTGTGCGCATCTGTGTTTAATTGTGTGTGTGTGTGTGTGTGTGTGTGTGTGTGTGTGTGTGTGCGTGTGCGCACCTTTAGAGTAGCACAGGCCATTTGGTGTGGTTTATAAGGTTTATTCGAGGGTTTATGTGGTGGCAATGAGACTGCATATATTTCAGCTGGAAATTAGATCATTATAGAGTTCCCCACACAGACAGACACACACACACACACACACACACACACACACACACACACACACACACACACACACACGCAATCATGTCCACATGCGCAAGGTGTAAATGTGTGTACACAAACATGCAAGCAAGAAATACAAGCCAAACACTCGCACTCACACACACAGAAGGCATTAGGTTACCTAAACAAGGACACCCCTAAACGTTTGATGTTTGTTCAATCCCGAATAAACACCCACACGCAACCTACACCACTCAATCTATGCCATTATGTACTCTCTCCACCCATTTTTTTTTACATACTATCGAAGTACTTCAAAACCCTTGTCTCTTTGACAAACCACGCCAGTAAAACCCTATTGTAAAAACCTACTG
This sequence comes from Percopsis transmontana, assembly GCA_025447815.1. Taxonomy (NCBI): domain Eukaryota; kingdom Metazoa; phylum Chordata; class Actinopteri; order Percopsiformes; family Percopsidae; genus Percopsis; species Percopsis transmontana. The sequence goes on from JAOEHI010010829.1 coordinate 3,582, forward strand.
TAAACTGCATACAGGGGGGATTCTCAGGGACACATGCCCCCCAGTGTCAACAATATGAAATAAATAAGACGGCAGATGCTGTCATGCTAGAGTGCCACTTCTAGAATAAAGTCTACAGGATGCTTTACTGCTTCAGATTGATTGCCAGCCCCAGATGAAGCTCAGTCACCCAATGGTATAGCTCTGCAAATATAATTTGATGGCCGTGGTATATTCCGACATGAAACACAGACTTAGCTTAGGAAACTTGGGCTGCGTACCAATACTGTTTCCTATTTCCTCCTTTACACACCTCTGCACACTCGAGGAGATGAGCAGTATGAGGTAGTGAACAGGCAGGAGGCACATGTGGCACGAGCAGTGTGGAAAAGGAGCAGCTGCACTGCATCAGAGCCACACCTCATCGGTATATTATGCACCTTTACAGCCTTTGGACTACCTGGCTATCTAACAAACAGGTCAGAGTTGACGTAAGCCAAATGACCATCAATGCCCAGGAGAATAGAGAGTTCATTCAAGTTAAAAAATATTACACATAAAAATAAAAACGTATTACCAAATAAAAATACCAAAAGAAAACTACATGTCCACAAATAAACTACAGTCATATTGCTGCTCCTCTCTCTGTGCCCTGGCCTGCTCTAGTGCTGCTTGCTCCCTCAGAACCTGCAGCAACGCAGAGTCAGCCTATAGATGGAGGCCCTGGTAAATCACTGACAGGAGAGACCCGAGCAGCTACAGGGACCGTGCAGCTGGTGTGTCTCCTGGGGCTCCTAGGACCACATGCATGGCCTCAAACCAGTGCCATGTGGAGCTGGAGAGGCACTGAAATGGGTACCTACTCTGCCCCACTGCACTCTGAGTTCCTAAAACACCCTAATATTAGGTAGTAAATATGATATTGCAAGCCATATGAACCAACATCAGAAGAGATAAACATTGAAAGTAATTGAAACCATTTGGTTCTCTATTCTTTTGTCAATCATGTGTCCACCAGTAAAATATGTGGTGGTGAATAAACAACCTATGGAATCCCCAAATGATGCCATTTCCAGATGTTAGCACCTAAAATCCTCTGTTTAGGTTGGCTCCACCTTATATGTATTTGTATGTAAAATAACATGTCAATATATTCCAAGGCACCAGCTCTCCAGCTCTCTCATGCAGAATTCCTACTGCTGTTCCATACAGTAATCGTGTGCAGGTTATAACTTAAGGAAAAGATCATAATGACCCAATAGATCATTTCAGAATGATGGAGTAGTAGTAGTGGTAGTAGGCCTACAGCATGCTTACATTTCCTAGGGAGATTCACCTAAGGTAAGCCTATATTTTTCAAACAGAATTGAACTTGAATAAAATGAGAAATAAACAAAAGGAGACCCCTGCAGCAGAGAAGACGATCAGAGGAAAGTTTTGTGTGTGTGTGTGTGTGTGAGAGAGAGAGAGAGAGAGAGAGAGAGAGAGAGAGAGAGGGCAGTGACAAAATGCTTAATGTTCAGCATTATATGCTTAAAATATTTTTGAAACTCCTTGCTTTGTCTCTCCAAAACACTTATTGGGTAGGACTCTCGTGGAGCCTACATCTAAAACTGCTATGGCGGTTGGTTAAGCAGCTTCTCTCGTCTCCTAAATGCGCATGAATCAATGTGCGTTCGTAAGAAGCAGCTGGAGATGTAAAAAGTAGGGAATAGAAACAGCGTTAAATTGAATGGTTAAAAAGACACAGATGTCGGTTAAAACAAAGCTGGTCTCGTAGGAACAAGAAATAGCACAATGGAATGGGAATTAGGTTTTTTTTGGGTTTTGAGGAGGTCTTCTAGCATCTCGGTGGAAAATGATGTTCGGTCCAAGTTGACACCTTTTACAGCAGTAAACAATCAAGAATACATGTTAGAAGAAGGCGCATTTACCAGACTTGTAGATAGATGTTTCAATAATAAAGTATTTATTACTTGATTAACGTAAGTGGTTTACCAGATAACTGGAAAACCATCATATAGGCTGCAAGAGTTGGCGTTGTTTTATGACTTAGCTTGTGAGCTTCTCCCTTAGCAAATATGGTCAAAGAAACTAGATCAAAGATGCCCGACACCATACGGGGCATTGATGTACATGTATAGTTAAACCATGGTTTAACTATACATGTACATCAATGTACATGTATAGTATGGTCAGCCCTAAGCCATTATATGGGACACCGCAGCAATGCTGAAGAATTCACATTCTGTAATTTCTGAATGCAGAAACCCTACAGCCCAAAAAAAAAGGGGAGGGGGACTCATCCGCTTTGCCATTTGCATTCTAGCGCCTGTGCAGAAATGTAATCTGGCATCAATCATATCCCAGTGTTGCCCACTTAGCTTTCATTGCCGTCTGTAATTCAGCAGGTCTGAAGGGCCACTGGAAACTTTAACAATGGTCACTCTTGTTGACGTGGCATTTCCAACACAAGGGCCCTGTCGCCCTTGCTTGGACCGGAATGTTCCCTTTCACTGGAATGATGTGGAGGAGCTGGAAAACAGGGGGGATGGGGGTGAGAAAAAGAACAATTGACGGCCAGTCTTGGGCGAACACGGGAATGAGAGAGAGCGACAGAGCAAAGGAAGAGACAGAGGTTGGGGAAGAGAGGGACTAGAAGGGTGCTGGCAGGAGGGTGAAGGAAGAGAACGATGGGAAGGGCTGCAGAAATAGATATTTAGGAAACAAGGAGTTTACACAAAGTTACCATAAAGTGTAAAACACACACACACACACACAGGAAGAGGGGATACAATGCTAAAGAGGTAGATGAGAAAAAGACTGGAGGGAGAGATAACCATCAACAGAGGTGAAGGGGAGGACGGAGAGACAGAGAAAGACCCATGTCAGCAGGCAGGGGGTCAGCCAGTCAGCGCTATTGTCCATTTAAGACATAAAACCCAACTATGAGTCATGAATTGCCGAGCTTAAAGAAGGACGGTGAGCGAGTGGAGAGAGAGGGGCGCGAAGATGGATCGGGCGGGGGGGGGGGGTTGATGCGCGTGGCGGACCATTAATCTGGGGCGTCAAAGACGGGGGGGGATTCCTGCTAGGCCAGGTTCTGCAGCTCCACGATTTACAGCAGGCCTCGTCCCCATATAGCATGGAGGGGCTTTTTGTTCAGGCAGACCTCTGACTAAAGCAGTTGACAAGAGGTGATGAAGGACAAACACAAATTACGACTTTCAGGGAAAAGATGAATGGAGGAAAAATGCAGCGTAGCACTTACTAGCACTAGCAGACCAACTTTTCTATCGATATTACCATTTTTGACTACATTTGGTAGTTGTTGTTCTGAGTTCTGAGCCAGCTCTAACCAGAATATTCTACTTATTGATTGGTTGCTGGGGTACAGGTTTTAGGGGAGGGTAATGGCCTATTTAAGTGCAAGAAGCAGTTCATGAGACTTGTGAACAGATCGCCATATATATATTATCCTCCATTGACACCTCAACCAACGTTTTACCCTTAAATGGGCACACGCTCAGTTGGGAGAATCATCTTCCACTGGTTGCCATGCCGACCGCACCTTTCACAACCTTTCCTCCCCTCCAGGATGCACCCTAGGAATGCAGAGACTAGACTATTTCCTAATACACATCACAGAACCATTGGAAAATCTGATTAATAGTCACTATGAACCCTTGCTATGGAGAAAATGATGAAGGACCAATGCTACATTTTTGTGATCAATATTTAGTTCGTGATCAATTTAGTTAGTTTGAAATTGTGTTAGTCTAAGGTATTCTTCAAGGTAAAGGACACTAAAACAAAAAAACACTTCCTAATGTTGTCATGTTTAGATTATATGAATAGATAGTTTTGTAACAATCCTGAATATATATTTACCAAATTTATGAATTTGAAGTAGGAAAAGATATTAAATGTTGCATACGTTTGTGACTTTCTTTGTTTCCAGAAAGCATGTCTGAGTTTACTACCCCCCACCTTCACACACATGCAGACAAAGAGAGAATTCTGTCTTTTAAATGTTTTAATATTTTAAACATAATATGAACTGCTATCATTATTATTATTAGATGTGTTATAGTATGTACTCTTTTTCACATGCGTGTAATATTATGTTTTGTATAGATATACAATTGATCCAGCAAATGTTTGGTACATATATTATCATCGTTGCACACTCTATGCTTAAGACATGTGGGTAACAAGGTTTTGATATATGCAAAGCCAGCTAGGTTAAACTACATTGGTAGATCAGCTAGTAATTCTCCCTTAAACCAAGAGGCATGCCTTCCCCCCCCCCCATCTGTAGTAGATAAGAAAAAGTCCAAACGCCTTCTCAACACCGGAACTGTCCCAACCGCACAAGCACAAACTCACGGAAATTCTGTACAATTGGTTGGGGCATCCCTTAAGCTTGGCAGGTGAATCCAGATTCTCTCATTCTATTTCTTTTCCATCTTTTCCATCTCTTTCACATTCTCCCCACTCGTTATCGCAGGTGTCATTAGTGAACTAGGTTATTTAAATAATCCTTTAGTAATATAAGTCAGGTATCAAATCTCTTCTCTCGGTGCCGACCAGCAGGTCCTTCTTGGTGCAGGGCAGCGGGACCGGCGGGGAGCTGACCGAAGGGGCCTTCTTGTACAACTCTCTAAACTGAGTTTGTCTATTCCTGTGTGTGAGTCTTCTGTAGAAAGGAATGTGAGTGCGTGTATGTGTGTGAGGAGAGGACTGCGTGTGTAAAGTGGGGTCGTAATTCACCTCACTTGGGTCAAAACTCCCTATTTGGAAGTTCCTCCAGTGATGAGGGGGCTGGTGTGGCATGAGTTGCACGTTACAGGGGTCAAATAGCCTTTTAGTCGAATTCCTTTAGGCGAGGGAGCGTATTGAAGGTGTTCTCTGAGAGGAGGGTTCAGAGAGGAGGGTTCAGAGAGGAGGGAGAGGGCTATGCCTGGTCAACACTGGAGCTCCTTCAATTTCTTGAAGGAGCTCCAGTTTGCTGTAATGGACAGGTACACGCGCGTTCCTCGACCCACATTCCAGCGTGTCTCTCTTCAGTAGGCTGTTGTGGCTGGGGGCCACAACCCAGCGGTGCGCGAGGAACAGCGTTGACACATACGCCCACTGGCATTTATCACATTGCTGTTCTGCACCTACCACAGCCCCCAAGAGGAGAAAATGATCTCTCTCTCTCTCCCTCACTCTCTCTCTCTCTCTCTCTCTCTCTCTCTCTCTCTCTCTCTCTCTCTCTCCCTACTTTTCTACTTCTCACACCCCGCCTTTGTCCCTCTATCTCACCTCCTGAGATTCTTATTCTTTCTGACGTGCAAATAAAGTCTAAATAAATCAAATGTCTCACGGCCAGCCTTGGGAAGCCTACTTTGCCCCCAAATGTGATTTAAGTAGTTAAACAAGTAAGCCAGCCATCCAGTGTAGACAGCCAGCTGGCAAGCTTTATAGAGAGCTACACAACGCACCCGCACACGCACACGCACACACACGGAGACACCAGAAGATGACTTGGAGTTGGAATAGCAGCTAGTGTTGTGACGACTGTAATAAATGTTTGGCTGAGCATTTGCTGGATTTCCATTTCCGCTGTTGCTTCAGGAGAATTGTAATATCTGGCTTTTGGGAACTGACGAAATTAGAAAAGCTGTTTCAGTTGCCTGTTTCAGAAAGCTAGCAGGTGCATGCCACAGGTACATTGCATGGGTGTATTAAAATAACTGGAGGAATGGCCTTTGTCATGGCTGTTAACATTGAGGTTGTTTGTTTTGAAGGTGCCAAACCATAAGGGCTGTATCTTTCTCAAATATTGACCCATTTACAAAAAAACATCACTATAATATCCACAGACTTCCTATTTTATGAAATACTAAAGAAGAAGAAAACAAATCGTTTCACACGATCAAAGGTACTCAATAAATAAAATGAAAACATTTCAGTATGTTGTCCCATCATAAGTGCTGGAGTGCTCTTTGCTATTGGATTACTTGACAGACGCTAATGCACTGGCCACCTATTGCAAATAACCAGGCACAGACTGCCTATTAGCTTTGCATTGACTACTTGAGAGCATGTAGCCATGGATCAGGCCTCTTTCCTGTAAATCAGGGGTCTCAAAGTCCCTGACTTAGGGGCCAGACGCGACTCTATAAGCTCATATGGCCCCTCGGTGGGGGTACTTTTGACTGTTTATCACCAATGAATCTGTGACTTCCAGACTGTGAAAGATTATAATTAAAGTAAGGTGGCCTGGAGACTAACATAAAAAAAGGGGGGGGGGGGGGAAGAGAGGGACAAAAGGTTCCCCCTCAAATCACCCATAGCCAGTCAGACTGTGACCTATTACAAATACCTCATTTTCAACAGAGCCTCTTTTCAACCTCATCTTAATTCCATGTTGCCTTGGTATCGCCTTTAGCCTTCTTGGTGCCACCAGGCCCCAAGTGGCACCAAGACCTCCATGTGTTTGTGTGGCACACTTGGGACAGTGCTAGGACAGATTGTGTGTGTGCATGTGGGTTAGTTTGTAAATCAGGGCTAAGTAGGCCACCTGATCCCATGCTGAATAATTGATATCCAGAGAGAGAGAGAGAGAGAGAGAGAGAGAGAGAGAGAGATCATTTTCTCCTCTTAAGGGCTGAGAGAGAACACTAAGGAAGGGACACACAGATAGTTGGGAGATTTGGGAAACAAAAGATGTACTTCAAATGGGAAACAAGCAATGAGCGATAAAACGATAAAAGAATGTGAATCAATATTGTTGTATACTGTATCTATATTGTACTTATATTCATAGCCTACTTAGTAACAGTACTACAGTACTTCTTTCATTCCTATTATATTACAGTTGCAGTAATGCACTAATGTCTTTTTACATTTTAGCAGGCATTTTCTATAGGGCCTATGTCGGTCACAGTTATAAAAATACAAGTGGTTTCTTTAACAGACATTAGCTTAATACCCAACCTGGCCAGTTTATAAAACTTCCTCACCTTGAGTTGTAAACTCATTCCTATTTTATTTAGGCTCATCATCTTTTTCTGTAGTCTTCCATTTATTAAATATTTCCAAATATTCAAATAATTTAAAAAATATCTTTTTGTTACATTAATAAAGAGATAAAAAATACAGTAACTAAATATGAACATTGTTATTTAAAGGCCAACCAAAGACCTTTTTCAGGGCCCCCTTTTGAGCTTTGGCCCGGGGAAAGCTTTCCTCTTTATCCACCCCCCAATCGGTGGCCTAGTATTTCAGTATTGTACTATTGGCTTTGGAAAAGCAACAACAAGGCTCCTCGACACAATAAAGTGTTATTATGTCTTATCTTATTATTTCTTATCTTACATTCATACCTCTAAAGCCTGACATCCAAGGAGAAAGCCGTAACATGAACACAACATGAAAGACACAATGTGACACAGGGAGATGATGAACAAACACTCATGCCGGGGGGCTCACAAAAACAGGAAGGAGTTGGATGGTAAGAGAGAGCTAGATAGAGAGAGAGAGAGAAAGAGAGAGAGAGACAGATAATTAAATCTTGATATAGCAGACAGAATTCTCGAAGGAAAGTATTATCTATTGGTCCGTTTGTCTGTCTCTCTATCTGTTTATATTATAATATTGTTACTATTTTTTGAGTTTCTACTATGTTGGTTTAATTTATAATATTTCTATTGTTCCTTTGTGGACTTTAATACATATAGGTCTATTTGTTTACTTGTGTAACAGCGGTCAGCGGTTCAGTGCAGTAGGAGCTGTGCAGAGTAAACCTCACACCTCGACACCTTAAGAGATGTGCTAGCGACAGCCACTAGAGCCTGTTGGGTTTTAGCGCCCCTTGCTAACACATCCGCCTCCCACACCGGGGATCTGGGTTTGAGTCCGGGGTGGGACATGACCAGTTACACTACCAGACGTTACAACATACAGGTACAACAACATACTTTTATTCTCTTGACAACCTATTAGACACCATCACTCCTCTTGTCTGTCTGTCTCCCACAAATACTTCTTATCTCTCACTAAAATAACACCACTGTTGCCTAATTTTGTCCTCTTCTGATCGCTGTATTTCTTTGGCTCAGCTGACATGGAGACAGGTCTTCACACTGTCTCTTTTTATTTTGCTGAATCAACTCTCTTCCCCCTAACTCTGTTCACCACTATTCAGACTTGCCAGCCTCCTCTCCTCTCCATCTCTGCCCTGTAATTTTCTTTCAACTGCTTGTCAGCTTTCTCCTCTATCAAATTCCCTTCTTTCCTTCACCCACCTATCTCTGTATAGACCTGCGAAGTTCTACGTCACTTTTGGAGGTGCCCCTGCCCAAATAAGGACTTCTGGTTCTCACAGATTTTTCCTATGAGATAAATGAACGGTGTTTTCAATATTCGCCCCTACCTCTGTGATTATTTGTTTCAAACATACACGTTTTGTCTAAGGCACATATTCCCACAGAATAAAACTGGTGTTTGTCAACTAGAAGACCATTAGGTAGTCAAAGTAAGCATTTTGCTACATGCAAGATATCACTTCAGTCCATATAAAATGTTTTACAGCTTTTTCAAGGATAATCAAAAGAGTTTGGGAAGAGGTGACATGCTTAACGTGCGCCGACAGTTGACTTTTAAACTTTCAGCAGTTAGCAAACATCATAACTGAAGATCTCAATATACATGAAATGTATGTCAAAAGCTCAATCTATTTGCAATTAACTTAACATGAACACCGGCGTAACACAAAACGAAACAATAAAGAAAAATGTCATTCTGTCCTTTTCCACGAAGACCTGGAAGGAGCTGCCGATGACGAGCAGTGACGAAACGACTTCACAGGTCTATTCTCTCTGTCTCTCTTCACCTCTCCTCTCGTCTGCTCTCCTCATCCATCTCGCACCTCGGTTCTTTTTGTTTTTAATCTCCCCTCTGCACGTCTTTGATTTGCATTCCCCCTCTCCTCTCCTCTCCTCCTCTTTCTCTTCTTCAATCTCCTTGCCTTTCATCTGCCCTGCTTTCATCTCCTCCTGTCATCCCATTATTCTCCACTTTTGGCGTCTTTTTGTCTCTTAATGAAGGAGAGATAAGGGAAGATAGTCAGCATACAGGATAACTTATCAACCATGTTCAACATGCAGCAAAACAATAGGTCTACAGTATGCCTGTTCTCTCAAAGCCATCTCAAAGCTACATGGTCAACAAATTATATTGACAGTTTGGAAATTTTTTTATGTCTAAGCTAACCAACCCATTTCATTTATACCAGTTGCAAGTTTTTATATCGCTGGTAGAAGATTGAGATTTTTGCCCTTTCTAGTGTAGCCTACATTCATCTTTCACTCAGTATGAGGTAGCTGATCTGAGACATAATTCCGTTCACTATAAAGGGTAAACAAAAATTCCTAACTAGGAGAGTTCTGCTGGGGAAGCCTAGGAGACATTCAGTTTTAGATTGAAAGGACGTTTCAACTCATTCTATTCTACAAACCCCAACAAAGATTGTTTTCACAGTGTATTCCCTACACTCAGAGTGGGACATTTATCTGAAAGTCTGCAGGCTATGTCCGTGGGCCTGTAGTTTTTGAGAATAATGCAGCCACCGCTAGCCTCCTGTGGAGAATCGTATAGGCTAGGACAATATTAATGATCCAAAATCTGGCCTGGCTGGTCCACATGCTGGGGAGGGATTTACATTCTTTTGTGCAGGGGTGGAAAAAGGTTGAGAAAGGTATTAGCCAGCCAACTGATACACCCCAAGGATGCTAACTGGTACTAGCAATAAACTAGAAGATGCTAACTCATCTTTTCTGCTAGGTACAGTAGGAGGAAATTTATTCAGATGCTTGGTGCATGGAATTTGAACAAACAGCCCTACATAGTGCAGAGTACTACTTTTTCAACCTCAACTATTAAGTTTCTCCCAAATTTGTTCATATCCCTGGGTTGTTTTTGCTGATTGCTATTTCTGGGAGGTTTTCATTTAAATTTTTCATTAAATAAGTTCATGTTTGCTCTGAAAAACATTTTTAGAATCAAGTCAGATAAACTGTCCACTCGTTCAGGGGTGGTCAAGTACACTGTACATAAAACTAGTGCAGCTCAGTAGACCCTGTCCTGACAACGATAGGACTGCTGTCACCTCACCTCTTAGTGGAGGGTGAATGCTATATAGGCCTACTGTAAGCAATGTTTGTCTTAGGGCCATGTGGGAGGGTTGTACACAACAACACAATTGAAATCGTTGGTGTGTGCGTGAGTGGGGGGGGGGGGGGGGTGTATATTAAAATGACGGTCCAGTTAAGTTTGGGTTTAGAATTAGTTTTAATTTAAAGGTATTGACACCACCCCTCCTTGCAGTGTTGATTGCAGCGCTGGAGGCACGGATCATTAAGCGGTGCTTCACTTCCTAGTTTGTCCTATTTTTTAATTTATAATCTGATATTCTAATAATGATTTTGTCCTGTTTACATCAGATATCCTCTCTCTTGAATTTTTGCAACTATACTTTCTTGAATACGGCACAGTTGATTTTTCTGCATTTGTAAAAAAAAAAAAAAAAAAAAAAAAAGACTAATTGTTTTTCGCCTAAATCCTAAATTTGTGCATGCAAAAACAGGGAGACAGTAGGGCAAATTTAAATTTAAGCCGAAACACAAACTTTAATTGAGATGCATATTTCCACATGCACTTATGACTGGAATAATATCAGCATATCCCCACATGGCTTATTTGGAAAATGCTCCATTTAGAAAACGGGCTTGATTCAGAATATTTAAACTGGAATTCCTGACACGCACCTTACCATAATCTGAATGATATGGAATATGAGAATATGGAATGATATGGAATATGAAATGTAGTCAATGTTCTGATGTCAATGTGATGTTAATAGTCTGATACACATTATAACAATTCTTCTGCAAATACCTCCCTCCACATCCTTCTCCCTATCCTTCCTCCTCTCCTCAGGTTCTCTCCTCTCTCCTGGGTATCTTCCCATCCTTAACTGGCTCTCTTCCTTCCCTCATCTCCCCTCATTCTCCATTACAGCATCCTGAGAGACTGCCACTCCATCCAGAATAAGCCAGAGCTCTCAAACCAAGCACATGAATGTTAACTAGTATTTCTACTTAACAATGTTGGTGCGCAGGACACAGGGGATTGGATCAAACAGAGGTAAAGTTTTCTCTTCGCATTGAAAACAGAAAACTTTTGCTGACGATGGAGAGGTTTTGTTCAGTCCTTCGCTGTGTCCCAATGGTTATGGGCAAACTGAAGGCCTTTTACCAGTAAGCGTGAAATAGAACTGAATTGGATAGGCTGCACTTGTCTTTGGAAATGCTTCTTTGTATATTGAATGTCTAGACTAATGGAAGACCATTCAAAATCTTAAACCCAGGACCATACAGCTATAGAAGATAACAGTTCCAGCCTTGCAGCCTTAAACCCACTGTTGTTTGAACTGTTAGTAGATCAGATAGATCAGAATCTTGTCATGTTCAAGCAAAGACTTTATATGAGATTTATTGGACAATTTGAAAAGAAAATAGCTTTATACACTTTCATGGACTCAACAATACCAATTACTTCTTAATTGATTCTCCGGCATTCACGTTTGATTTTTAAATACAACTGTGCTTCCAACAATAAGGCGTTAGAAATTAGGAATATGCGTTTTTGGAATCTTGATATAATAGGTTTTTTATTTTTTTTTTATCCAGTGATTACGTTCTCTTTAACTGTTGCACATTTTTGGATCACAAGTTTAAACTAAATATGTTCAATTTTACTGAATATTTGAAACATCTCCAGATTTTAGATTTTGGAGTTCGCCAGTAAACTTAGTTCCTGGACAGATAATACTGAAATAATGATGACGTTGCAGGCATGTGAATTTGAATACATTTTTTCATCTGTTTAAACTCTTTGACTTTCCCAAACCCATGAATTCCAAATGTTCACAATTCATTGAAAAAAAAAATACAATTCTAAAATCAACCACAGCTTTGCTAGAATAAAAAGCCACATTAACCAGCTAGCTAGTGGTCTATGATTTGCACAAAATGTCCAGATTAACGTCAAGAAAAGGAGATTACATTTTTGCATTTGAAGTTCCTGTCCTCCACAGCCTATTTGGGGTAAATGATCCAAATGTCTTTTTGTATAATTGCCTGTTACATAAAAACTCACATAAGGGACCAGACAAGAATCTGATGCCTCAACATGCTAACAAAACAGACACACACACAAAAGAAACTAAAAAAAGTTGTAAAAAAAACAACATATTTTAATTATCTTAACTTGTCAGGCTTCTTGTGAAAATTATCCCCCATGATTTAAAATCCCTTGCAATTTCATACTGCATTTTGTTCTAAGTATGATTGTCACATAATAAGACTGTTTGGGCAATTACTGCCGCTTTCATGAGGGGAATTACTTTTGCATTTCATTAAAACCAAGCAGAAAATATAATTGCATGTCTTCTTCCATCTCCTCCTCAAACTCCCATCTCCATGTCTCTTCCTTTGCCTTCCTCCTATCTGTTTAACGCATACATATTTGCTGGCGTGGGCTTGCACACACACACATACATGCACACACACACACATATACATACACACACACAGAAATGTATTTGAAATTGCAAATAGCGGCAATAAGAAAAGCCTCCTGCCTCTACTGGGAGATGAGACTTGGATTCAAGGTTTTCACTTTGAAAAACAATATTCTTATTATGGCTTTTTGCCTGTGAAGGGAAATCTCACCTCTTCCTCTCACTCTCTTCCTCTCCGTCCATTTGGCAGAGATGATTTAAGGGCTTGTTTAACACAGTCAGGAGCATCTTTCTTCATGGAGCACTTGTGTGTGTGTTTGTTGGTGTGTTTATTTATATTGCATTGTGCTGATGGATGGGTGTTGTGTACGTGTGGGCGTACATGTATGTCCGTCTGGCTCTGTGGGAGTATTTACACGTGCGCGTGTATTCATGTGCGCGTTTGCACACCTTCTGCTGAGGATGTAACCTTTGTCGGCTGTTATTTGCCTCCTCCTCTGCTGAGAGAAGCTGTTTCGCTTTATTTGCATTACAGGAGAGATGAAATAGTGCACAGACAGCCTGCCGAGTCAACACAGCTAGTAAACACATTTTACATTCAAACTCCCGCACAAAAATCCCACTGCATCGCACAAAATCTTTTCCTTCCCTCTTATCTCTCCTGCCCTTATGTTTTTAACTAGGGTGCAAAGTGGTCTAAATCATGGCTGCTCCGCACTCACAAACTGCCTGGAAGAAAGTACTTGAATGGCAAATGAGGAGAGCGATTTGTTGAGATGCCCCATGATTTGTGCCTGTTTTACATGGCAAAACTGTTGTGTGTGTTGTTCTAAAGCCTTTACCCCATACAGCACCTAATGGTATTTTGCTGCCACGGTGGATTAACAGTTAGCACTGTCTCCTCCTTCGAGTTCTGGCTTGGTTCCTGTTTGTAGTTTGCATGTTCTTCTCATGTATGTGTGGGTTACTATGTGTAAGGCGGTTTGCTCCCAACTCCGACATGAGGGCAAATTGTAGGCTCTACAAAATTAGGAGTACCCATTATCTTCCATTAGCATTCAAGCTAAATATCAACATACAGTAGGTGCTCTCCCAAAATAGCACACAAGATTCTAACATGTCTTTCTGACCTCCTGCTGCTTAAACGCACACAAACAGGTGTGCAATAAGTAGTACATGCTACAGAAGATCCTGTCGGACCTGAATTGTTATAAATGTCTGTTGTATTCTTCTTCCCCTACAGAATGAATCATACAGTGTTTTCATAAGAGTGACCATCTAGCAAACTTTAAATGCTGACATTTTTATTTTGTTTAATGCCCATTACCTTTAGGCTTATAAATCCCTCGTCTCGCATAAAGTGAATTCCCGGCTATTATTCGCCACATGACCTTCTCGCGCCTGTTCTTGGCAAGATTCTAAAGGCATAAAATCACATAGAGCTGGTTCTTGCACATCAATTTTCATTAGTGCGTACGATTGCAACAATAACCAATCAATGACAAGGCAAACATTATTTAATAGCCCAACTACCCTGGCCTGGTAATCTGAAACCAATTAGGTGAAAATCACACTACAATACACCAGAAACACCAAAACTTTGAAAGCACCATTTTTTTTGCAGCCGCTAAATAAACAAAAAGCCATTGCGTACAAATGTTACTGTTCCATATTTTTTTTTCAAAATGTCACTGTATTTTGTGGGGTCAAGAAAAAGTTTCAGGATTTTATGTTCTCTCGAGTTCTTATGTGTGATTGTAGCTGTCACTAAAGTGTCACTCCTCCGACTCCAGCTATTTGTGGCAGGCTATTCTTCCTGAAGAATTGCACAGTGCAACTAAAAGAGACATTTGAGAAAGTATAAGTTTTAATTTTGAAATAAAAATTGGCCTGACCATTCTTCAAACCTTCTGGCATGCTGAAAAAAGAGAAACATATTTAAAAAATGCTGTGCCTGTGATAATATAATGTAATAGAGCTGTATGAGATTAATTTGAAACTGAGCTCTACTGTATACTCAAAAATAGCATCAACCTAAACTGATCAACCACAGTTATTTCTGGCATTCATACCAAAATGTTTAATTAACTAATCTTTATGCATCACAGATAGTTAACAAGTTTTGTTTTAGTTTTTTAATGCTTTACCAACCCATTATTTTAATAATCCTGCTCGTGAAACATCAAGCGTCAAACATGTTACATTTGCAAAGGAGTGACACCAGGGGAAATGTTTCTCTCATTTGCAATAAATGAACTTTGGTGATAGACTTCAACACATTAAGTGTGATCAAGGTATTAAGCTGAGTCCCTTTCATGGAGATTTCCTCGTCTTCTCACACTCTCCTGACACGCTACAACAACTGACGGAATGGAGTGTTTATATGATTTTATAGTTCTGGCTTGAACCACAGAAGGATTTCTAACTAAACTTGACTATACTGTAATTTTACTCATTCAGACAAATATCAAACAACATATTTCTATTAAAATCTGTATAAAAATCCATCTCAACCTCAAACATAGGTTTCACTATAATAAGGTTGGACCTAAGGTGCATTCCATATTAACCTCCCATCAGTCATTTGGTGAGAGCAGAGCTTTAAAAAGAGAAACATATTTTGAGCGGAAACACTGAAGACTTCCTAACTGTCGCCATTAAATAAAGTGAACGAATATATCATCACATCAATTGACTGAGCCAGTTTTGACTCTCATGAACCTCCCTGTGTGCCCTTGGAGACATTCATATTCTCCCAGAACACAAAGTCTCATTGTTGCACTTTGTTATCACAGCAGAAGACAGCTGTCCCTAACTGTGTCACATTAAAGATTGGAGAAAAGGTTTTGTCAATACACACAGAGGAATAGGGTTGCACCACACACAGGTACTGGAATCATGCCATGTCATTGAATTATACAAACGGTACTACAGTACAGCTTGGCTCCCATTAGAAATAAGAATACATTAAACTCACTCCACACTTGTGAGCAACGTGGGTCCGCGGACCCGAACAGGGCTGTGAAACACGCTGCTTTATTAACGGGTTTATGTATTATGTTCTATGTTATTAATAATTAGCCGCGCTACTTAAAATGTGTCTTCACAATGCGCAATTAACATTTATATGTATGTGATTTCTGTTTGGTCTATATCAAGATATATTTCAAGTCAAAATGCTTTAAAAATACAGATTTAAACTACTTTACTACTCTTACTGCTGCTATTACTACTATTACTGCTCTACTTTAAAGCACAGTGACATTGGCATGTCATACTTTTAAATCAAAGCATCATTTTGTATTGTGATACTTTACTTGGTATCGAAATCCAAATTTTGGCATCCGAATATCACTACCCTGAATGGTCAACTTTAGGCCTGTGTGTGGAGTGTGTGTGTTTCTGTCTCTCTCCCAAACCCTCTATTCCTTTGCTAACTCTCTTGGTGTGTGTGTGTGTTGTCTGATGAGTTTGCATGTGTGTGACCCCCAGTCTGTCTGTTGCTCTCTTACTTGTGTGCAGTGTTGGGGGGGGGGGGAGTGGTTCTGCGATCGAACAGGGTTAATTTTTTTAATGACACAGCTCCCCCTGTAGGTAATGTGTGTAATTACATCTATTGGATGTTTGTGTGGACATATGCATACAGTATGTGTGCATGCTTGTATGTGGAGTGCATGTGTGTTTGTTTTTGGATCATTGTGTGTGTGTGCGCGTGTGTGTACAATGATCTGTGATCATAACATTAATTTATGACCACATTAGCCTTTATCTCTAAAGGCTAATCAGGCCGCCTCAAATGGACCATGGGGGTATTTCACGACCCTCGCTTATTTGCCCCTAAACTGAGTCTCTGTTTAAAAAACCACACAACAAGCCAGCAAGAGAAGATGCCAGCTTGGTTTTCATGACAATTACTGCTTTCCTCCTAGCCTGGTCAAGAGACGGCTAGATGGGTCCGAACGCTGCTTATTGTATAACCATTCAGCTGTCCGACAGCAAACCACAATTACATTTTGTTCCACAGATCACTTTGCACTTTGTAAGTATATCATATAATGAAATGAATACTAAGAGTAGCCTACCATTGTCTAAATATGTTTGTTGCAATCGCCATAATTAAATCTATATGTGGCACCTCAACAAATGCATTTATTTATATAGGCCTAGCCTAATTCAAATTGGAAAGTGTGTGATTGGAAAGTGTGTGAAAAACTAGTTTCCATAGGAATAGGGACAAGAAAATGGCATTCCAATCCTCGAACAGCATGTCATTTCTTGTTGATAAATATTAAATTCAACAGTTACCATATTCCTCTACATGTCCGAAAGTTGGAACGTTAGGAGAATTACACCAATCTTCTAAAATATGGGTTTTCAAAGTCTGACACTATTGGCCTCCCCTCAGACTAAGCTTGGGAAAAGGCGGTAAAAATGTGGAGAAAAAATTCCTCAAAACTACTGTGTCTCTGAACTCTCTTTTTAGCCAAATCGTGCACATCTAGGCTATTCTACTGTCGATAACTAATGTAATATTTTTCCCTTCCATTCACTGAGCCTCCGCTGACTGTTTGGAGCCCCCCTGGGGAGACCCGCCCTTTCACTTTGAACACCTCTGCTTTAAAATATTGTGCCTTACTTGAATAAGTCAGGCTGAATTAGCTTAACCCTTATGTGATGTTCGGGTCAAACGGACCCGTTTCAAATTTCTACTAAAAGAAAAATTATACAAATTATACAATTATACAATTATACAATCATTTTTTTCCATCTGAAGCTCCGTGGCCTCTGCTTATTTTCTGTGAAGAACATGTAAAAGAAATTTATTTTTATTTTGTACACATGCTACAATGCCCCCACAAATTAATGCCCTTCATACAATGTTCGGGTCAATTTGACCCGCATACACACTGAGACATACGGAAACATCAGCTTACACACACACATACACCTGCCATATTGTTACAATCCAAGCACCGAGAAGCCATCTGCTCCTGCTTTCCCACTCTCTCTACCCTCTGTAGTGGACAATACTAGATTATATATATTATAATATTATATTATATCCTCCACCAGCAATATGAGCAAAATATTGAGCAAAAGACTCTCTACTCAGAAGGCCTTGGGGCTAATATGGGAAGAGAGTGAGTGGAGTGGAATGGAAGTTCATATTGCAGTGGAAGAGGAGGATATTTCAGCATATGAGGATAATATAGAAATGAATGTGAATTTGAAAGTGAATTTGAAGATGAGCTTGATTCAGAGCATACACCAGAAGGAGCCCCCAAGCCAGCCGTAGGAAGGCCCCTACAGCTGAGATGTACTTTTCAGAGGTACTGTATTTCATCAACAGTGTACATTTCGTTCGTGTTTGGTGTTTCTATTTGTTGTAAATCATCTGCATTTGCAAATTATTTTGTAGACATTTTTGAGAGATTTATTTCACAGCCAGTGACTTAAACAACCTAAGTTTGGTTCCTATGTTTCTATTGTTGTTCATCACCTGTATTGCTTTACGGCTTTGAATATAATAAGACATAGGTGAAAATCAATTGACAATATCAGGTTAAAATATTAACCATCAATGACAAATTTGTTTCATTTAAATTTTTCCTAGATAAGCATGATTTATGCCACCCATACATAACTTTATTACAAAAAACGATGTGATCTAGCAGAGATGAATATATGTTAGGTATTTTAAATGTAAATGTGTATTTCTGTATTGCTTTTACAACCCCAATAATGTCCCGGGTCGATTTGACCTGAACTGTACCAAAGGGTTCAAAAAGTGAACATAATACAAAAGGTGCACTTCCATGAAACCCGTTGAGCTCTGATTGCAACTTGGAGCTTATGCACGCCACACTTTACAACTCATATTACCTAGTTCTGCCATTTATAATCTTTTATTTGTTGCAAGTGTGAGGTAATACAAATCGATTAGGTCCAATATCCTTTTTTTGTCTTTAGTTTTTTTGTCCTGTATTGAAACATGCAGAATTTAAAAGGATACAAGCTGAAGCGAACATTTGGTCACTAAATAAGACTTTATGACCTAATACCATTCTACATTTACATTTACATTTACAGCATTTAGCAGACGCTTTTATCCAAAGCGACTTACAATTAGTACATTTGTCAACAGTTGAACCGGTTAATCACCAGTTTTGCAAGTAGATTCTAGATGAATTATTTGAATATTTCTGCACATTACTTTTCACAACCTGCTGTATCGTCCATTTCTGCTCCTCCAGTTTAAGACCCTTGTATTATGAGATCTTTCTCTACTGTAATGTTGACACAGTAAAGGCAGGAAATAAAAGCTGTAAAACCATAATAGCTTTGGTGCCCCCAGTGGCTGCGAAGGCTTACACTATTGGAACATGGATTTACACTGTGGGGACTTTTGTGAAGCCATTTCAGCACATTTCCTTTGCTGAGGGCCAACTAACTGTGATGTTGGGAATTTGTTAGTGACTTGTGTTTTAAATTGAAGGCTCTTGTTTGGTTTAAAAAAATTTACCACTTCTGACAAAATTATTAGTAATTGTTGTAGAGAAAAGCATATACAGTATACTGTGTGTGTATGTATATATGCGATATTGAATAACTCTCTAAATGTAATGGTTTATTTTAAAATGGATATTCAGCATTTGGGAAATGAAAATGAAAAGCCACTCGATACTCATTTAAAGCCAATTTTACTGCAGAGGGAAACCAGGGTGACGTGGGAGGGTGGGGGTGGGGGTGGGGGGGTAGTGACAAGCTTTTTTCTGTTCCTGACAAGCTGCCTTTTTTTTAGACATGCTGGTTTTTAATTGGACAGCCGCCACAGGCTGAAATGTGATGACATATCAGGTGACAGGAGATAGAGAGAATATCCTGCGACTCAAAGCTACAAGCAAGAGAGAGAGGCTAGAAAAGAAATGGACAGAATGAAAGGTAAAAGGACACAGAGATAGAGAAAGCTCAGAGAGACAGGAAGAGAATGTGAAAGGCAGAAAAAGGGATGGAGGGAAGAGCAGAGTCAAAAGATACATGCACATCTCGAGGGACTAGGGAGGAGCGAGACAAAGGCGCTACAAACAGACAGAGAGGGTGTCCTTCTAGAAAGACACAGTGAGTTGGTCAGTTAAAATGGTCAAGAGAGGTAAACAGTACACAGAGGAGAGAGAATGGTTATTTTCATGTATGAGGTTTTCCTTTACATCATGTTGGTCAAATCAGGACAGAAGCATCTCAAATACACCTCAGTGTCAATCTGGGTAAGCCCTATGTTATATTAGTCTTCAGAGAATTGACTATGGAGAATAATAGAGCACTATGACTGCAAACAATGACAACATGAGCATGAATCATAGAGAAAATAAACAAACAGGAACAATGGGTGATAGGTGATATGTGCATAAAGATAAAAGGACAGTAGAGGAGGAGGGAGACAGACAGACAGGCAGTGAAACAAATATACTGCAGGAGAGTAAAAAAGACAGGAAAAATAGACAAGTGGAGAGAAAGACAGAAACCCAAAGGGAAGGAGACCCGAAACAAGGGTGGTAAGCAATAGTGTCATATGAGAGAGAGAGAGAGAGAGAGAGAGAGAGAGAGAGAGAGAGAGAGACAATAGGATCTACGGTCAGAACTTAGCTGGCTAGCTAAAACCTTTTTCCCTGTTTACAATGTTTCTGTAAATGTGACATAATAATAAATAAAGGAAAGGCAGAAAAGCTGCACAGACACCAGCTGACAGACAGGCAGACAGACAGACAGACAGACAGACAGACAGGAGCAGCGCTAGCAGGAGGCCGGGTGCAGCGTCAGGTCAGGAGGCCCCAACCGGTTCCTCTGCTGATTAACTATTTACTGTCTCAGATTAGACACACCTGAATTATTCACTAGCACTCACTGAACTGAGAGAGAGAGAGAGAGAGAGAGAGAGAGAGCAGAACAAAAAGAAGAGAAGCAGTAGGATGGACAGATATGGCGATAGATAGATAGATAGATAGATAAATAGTAAAGGGTAAAATTTACAGGACATTTTTGATATTGCATGGTCGGAGCCAAAGAATGAAAGAGAGAGAGAGAGAGAGAGAGGGAGATGGGGTTGGAGAGAAGACGAGAGCGTTTCATTGGAGAGGAGAGAGAGAGGAAGAGGCAGGTGGGCGACATGGCGACGGGGACCTAACGGCTCAGATAGGAAGGAAGAGAGAAAGAAAGAATGTAACGAAGAACAGGGGGATTGAAAGATGACAAGGGTGTCTCAGGGGAGGACAGAAGGAAGAGAAGAAGGGTAGACAGCAAATCACAGGAGGGATTGATAGAAAGGTAGAAGACAGGAACAAGCTGCCCTGGCCTCTGCAACACCTGTCCTGTCAATCCTGCATAAGTCATTCATTCCAATGGAGGGAGTTTAGCACCAGTCCTGGTAAAACTAGCTGATCCATTTTGGGTCCATTGTGTTGAGAAATTTAAATATTTGCGCTGGTAATTATATACGGTAAAACCAGAGTAAATATCCAATCTTTACACTCATATATTGGAATAGATGACTGTTTAACGTATACTAATAAAAACTGCTCTGCTTTATCAATAGTGTTGTGATCATGTGATAATAGCCTATCAAAGGTACATAAAGTTTGTCATTTTTAATTCTAAGCATTTTTTCACACCACATTGACACTCCTATAGAGATTTTTGTGATAGGTATATTAAGGTCATGATATCTGATCCTCTTTCACACTCTAAACCTAAGCTAGTACCAAGAAGAGCATCTAAGCCACTGTGAACACCAGGGGAAATGTGGCAGACCTGTTCAAGGCCTTTGAACAGATGAGCTGGCCTCTCGCGGTCTTCGGTTTGATGTGTGACCCTTTAGCAGTTTGTGCTTGTGTCTGTTTAGCGCTGCAGTGTGTAGAGACAGCCGTGTGAGTCAGCTAGCTGTCTGGGAAGATAACACTTTTGCACCTGTAGGGAAGAAATGAGACAACAAAGAGGTTATTTAGTTGTGTAACATGAAAACAGCTACCTGAAGTGGTCTACATCTAGTGAAATAGTATCATTATGTATCATTTATATTGATATCTATACTGTACACATACAATCTATACTATATCTATACTGCACACATACAAAAATGCAAATGTCACCTTTGACTTTTTTTAAAGTGTGTTAAAAAATACGTCAAAACGCTTGACACAGATACAACACAATACTATTTTACTTCAAATGGTAATGCTTGTGCATAAGTAGTACATAATCATCAAATTGTAACGAAAATAAAAATTTGTCGAATATGTGAACTTGCTTAATATCTACATTTTCGTCAAAATTGTGACTAACATAGTTTTCGCTCTCATGCTGATGAAAATTGGATTAGTCAGTATCCTTCCACCAAATAATCATATTTATCAGTCGACAACATCTGGGGATAGGGATATACATTATAAAGTCCGGACTATCCTTTTACATTAAGAGTCCAGTGTGTCCCTGAATGACCTTTCTGATTTAATTAGGGTCCAATAATGAAAAAGTATGTATTTTCTTGTCCTCTGCACTCCTTTTATCTGATTTATTAAATATTATTTACTGGATCACTGACGGCCTTTCTTCTAGAAGGATGCACCTCGAAGGAGAAATACATGACTTCATAAATATGAATTATGACCAGTGTGTGTTTATGTGTGTGTGCGTGTGTATGTGTGTGTGGACATGACTACATTTATGTTTTGGCGAGGACCTTGAAGTGCTGAACCTAGAAATTTTTCAAACCACTAAATTATCTTGATTTCTAGATTCCTCCTCCTGTAGCAACAACTACAGAAACAAATTGGTGAAGTTCATTGCTGCAAAAGAATGTTCTACCAGCTACTAAATACAAGGGTTCACATACTCTGGAAGCCTGGAATGTGAATGTTTCGACAATGCACCCAGAAAGGTATGCGAAAATGCTTTATTATTATTGTCTCTTTGAAGATCGTGAGGAATTATTGCAGAAATCAAAGGGTTCCCAAACTTTCTATCCCCTCTGTACATGACTGCACCAACCTAATAAGATAATATGTAAGTATATGAATTAACATGTTGATTAAACGTTCAAGTTTATTGTTCAAATACAGACAGAGCAGCAGCAATTAATGTTAATTGGTCATTTAAAATGCAATAATAGTGAGTAACAGAATAAGCCGACTGTTTTACAAAGTGACATGAGAGTAAAATATACGGTGTACAGTAGCTCTGTCAACTTTTCATCAGTCTAATGTCTTGTGGGAACCTGCTGGTTCTGGTCCATAAGTTGTAGTACCGTTTGCCAGACAGTAGCAGGGTGAACAGATTGTGACTGGGGTGGCTTTGGTTCATGATGATCTTAAGGGCCGTTTTCTTACACTTCTGGGTGTGGAAGTACTATGATCGGATTTCGCCTATCGGATTGGATCAAATCTTGAAAATGGGTTGGTCAAAAGAAAAAAAGGATTCTGAAATCGGATTAGATTACCTAATCCAGTTTTGGTTTTGATCTAGATCAAACCTTCAGTATGTGTTGTTGAAAACTTTTTTAGTAGGATTGGGATACCTTTGATCCAAAAAATCTGGATTATCCTGATCCCAACAGAATGGTGGATTCAGGGTGGATTTTAGGAACAAAATAAAACTTGTCAAAGAATAGAACATTTGTATCATGTAGTATATATACACATGTATTTATATTTTGCACTTCATTTGTTCAAACGTTAGTGATAAAGTAGACAAAGTAGACAATACTCTAGGCTACCTACAGTATTAAGATGTTCAGTACAGTAAAGTAAAAAATTCAATCAATCATGCCCTATTAACTCTATGTTCACTACACTAAAGAGGTGAAACTCAAAAGGATCTAATTGCACTGTTGCAGAAACACACACACTGCTGGAGGGTGTTACGTGCCATTATGCCATTGTCTGCAGCATTCAACACGGTAAACCACCAGGTCCTTCTATCGACCCTTGCTGAGCTGGGTATTGCCAACTCGGCGCTCTCCTGGTTTGAGTCCTATCTGACAGACCCTTGAGAACACCACCGTGTCCTCCTGTCCAACTGCAAAGAGTCTCGGAGTTGTCCTGGACAACCAACTGTCCTACGCAGCTAACATTGCCGCAACAACCCGAGCCTGCAGATTCTCCCTCTACAACATTAGAAGGATAAGGCCGTTCCTCACAAAAGAAGTGGCACAGCTCCTGGTCCAAGCTGTAGTGATCTCATGTCTAGACGGACTACCTGTCTCTGCTACCAGATCTAGGAGTCGCTCAGGCTGTTAAATGTAAATGCCTCCATAGTAGGACATTTTATTTCTACTAAGGGTGGAGAATTGACCAACATCAAAAAAACAAAGGACCATGCTGAAGTTAAAATCACCCAAACAGGCAAAACAGATGTGGTAACACAGATGCGGTTCGTGACATTATTGGAGGTGAAAACTCGCAAGCTCTGCATGGGATCCAAGGGGGTGTAGGGGACAGTTAGCCCACAGTTGCAGAAGAAAGCAGCAGTTCCTCCTAATGCAGAAGAGGCATTTATTCGGGATCTCAGCCCTGTTATAAAGGAAGACGGTGGATCCTCACTGGTATAGCTAGTAGTTATTACCAAAGGAGCTCAAAAAAGACGCTAGACGCTAGAAGCATTCTTTGTCAAACAAAGATGATGATGCCTATAAGTCATAAATAATAAAAACACTTAAAGTGACCCCATACTTGCTATTCTACCTATTGTAATTTACATAGTTAGTAGCCTACATTGTGTTATGTGCTCCCATTTAGATCACTGGTAATCCGGATTTGGTAATCATGAAAAGTTTGTATCTGGATTAGGGTGATCCAATCGAATGTTGCTTTGAAAAAACAGCACAAAAGTATAATGGATTACCTGATCCTGGATAGAAAAACATGGGATTTTCAAATTATACTTTTATAATAACTAGGCCCTGGTGATGCGCTGTGCAGTTTTCATCACCCTCTGCAAAGCCTTGAGATCGAGGGAAGAGCAGCTCCCATACCAGGTGGTGATGTTGCCAGCCAGGATACTCTGCATATTATACCCGTAGGAGCATGGTGGGCCAATCCTCAGGTGAAGGACATTTTTATTATTTTATTTATTTATTATTAACTATTATAGTTAACCTAGTATGTTGCATATATGGAAGTGTATGAACCTATGTTACGTTATGGGTAAGCATCTCACACCTGTATACATAGAACTGTATAAATTCTATGTGAACGTGAAAACACACTGGCAGAGGTGCACATGTAACCCACAGATATACAGTATAAGGGGTATGTGTGTTCCTTTAAGAAGTTGAGGCAGCAGCGAACACTTGTTGATATTTCACAACAACACTGCAGTTCATGGCTTTTTTTAGAAATCGCATTGGAATACATTGATGGGTACACACACGTGGTTCAGATGAGTTGAGACTGCGTACGGGGAGGTTGTCTGTTCTCCTGGGCTCGCTATAGCATCATCCACCTGTTTATGCCTTCATGATTTCCTGCTAGGTGACCGGTGTGTAGAGGTCGTTCCGTTGATGATCCATTGGAGGACAACTATCATTTGGAGAGAAACATTTTGTTTTCTTTTTTCTTTTCAAAGAGCTCTATTTCTACTGGTAGGCCTACAACGTCTTGTTGACCGCTGACAGGCGAGTATTTTTGTTTTGATTGACTTGCACTTATTATTGAGGACATCAATTATTTTTGAATGTACATATATTTTTGAACAAACTGATTAACAGATCACTGACAAGAAACTATTTTAACACTAACATAGTTTTCTTTATATTTTTGTGATTGCAACCAAAATAGGTAAACTCTAGGTCATTCTTAATATTGAACATAAGGTAGTATACAGCTGATTAATAAATTCTCTATTGTGGTACAAGCAATTTGTAGTTTTATTTTGGTATCTTAGTTACACACACACACACACACACATACACACACACACACACATGGACAAACAAATATCTAGGGACGTGAATCATTGGCAATAAATTCAGCGTGTATTTAATATATTACATTTAATATATATTTAATATATTACATCCACATTGGCATGTAATGACATCCTGCCAAGACACAAATGGATTTGGATGCCTTCACGTACTGCAGCTGGAGTGTGTTAAGCCGATCAGGCTGCTTAACTTGGCTGTGCTGGAAGCAGGTATCAAGTATGAGCAAAGATTAGGTAATGGATAGAATTAAAAAGCAATGAGAGCTGGAAGACCATCCCAGTTTGTCATATATAATGTATGGTAGAGCACCTGTGATGTTCTATCAGATGTTTGGGCCCCTGATTTTATGTTTATTTAATCATTTATTTCCATGCACATTACTTTTAACATGCATTATTCCATTACATACAATACAAAAAAACAGAGTAGTATGGTGTATCCCATGTATTGTTTAGAACAATGTTTCATTAGCTAACAAGTCCTATACCAAAATCAGAATACCCCAACCCTCTAGAATTCTAAATCTGATGCAAGATTTCTGAATCATACCCATACCTTACTAAATTACATGCATCAACATTCTAGATAACATGACAGCATTCTAAATAATATGCCAGAAATTTATATCACACCCCAACATTCTAAATATGCTGTAATTATGAATCATACCCCAACATTTGAAATGAAATGCTAGCCTTCTAAATGACATGCCGGTATTTTAAATCACACCCCAACATTCTAAATGACATGCCAGGATTATAAATCATCACCCAACATTCTAAATTATACCCAACATTCTAAATCACATGCCAGGATTATATATCATACCCCAACATTCTAAATTATACCCAACATTTTAAATCACATGCCAGGATTATAAATCATCCCCCAACATTTAAAATGATAACCAACATTCTAAATCACATGCCAGGAATATAAATCACACCCCAACATTCTCAATGACATGCCAGGATGATGAGCCGCAAGTCTTAAAACTGAAATCCAAATATAAAACTTTTATTGGCTACACACAAAAGGAAATTAGAGGATCCTTAGCATGTTTAATAGTGGTACGCAAACGCTAACAACGCGTTAACACGTGAAAAATTAACAGGTAGACAACAGGTAGACAACGCGTAGACAACGCGTTAACAACATGCAAACAACGTGTTGTCAACGTTTTGTCTACGTGTAAGAAGTCACATTTTTGAACTGGATGGCTTTCCATAGCCTCATTCGCACCACTCGCGCCGCCCGGCTCGAATTCGCTTCTATTCGCATCTTTGCATTGACTTTGCATGTTATCTACTCGCGCGAAAAATTTGCTTCGCGTTCAGTGGAAACACGCCTTAACTTGTATGCCGTGATTCCAAATCATACCCAACATTCTAAATCATACCCAACATTCCAAATAGCATGCCAGCATTCTAAATCACACCCCAACATTCTAAAGAACATGCCAACATTCTAGATCACAAGCCAGTATTGTAAAGCATACCCCAATATCCTAAATTATATACCAGAAATGTAAAATATTTTACCAAAATATTCTAAATAACACATGCAGGAAAATCTACATCATACTGTACCTCAACTTTCTGAATCCTACCCGACCTATCAAATCAAAATGTACCTTCGAAATTATACTGCAACATTCTAAATCACATTCCAACAATCATCATCAAATTATAATGACACATGTAAAAGCAATCATTGAAATATCATCATAATAATATAATAATACAACCTCTCTGGAAGATTGGACTGGAACATAATGTGTGATGTTGGTATTGCTGTTTATGGAGCACAAAAAGGCATATTATGAGAATAAGTAAGAATCTACATCTATCAGACCTCAGTGCAGTGTGCCGTTAATGTGCCTAGCTTGCCCAAACTGATTACATTTGGGATTACATAAAAAAAAGAGCTTTGTTGTTTTATTGCTTTCATTTCAGGAGGATGATTGTAAGGGCAACGGCAGTAATCATGGCGATGATAACACCGGTCGTGATTATAATAGTATATTCCTGACATACTAAAGTACATAGTCAGGTTGTCAATATGCCTGTTGCATAATAAACAGCCACATGCAGCCACTTGTATGTTTCTGTCTGTTTGTTTTTTTTGGAGTCATCACAGTCAACAAAGTTGTTTGGTTTAATTGTGTTACATGTCCATCAGTCTTAATGTACAATATATTGTATTGTCAGACTGTCAAGGCTACCTCAGCAAAGTGCTAGTTTTGATGTAAGTAACTGAAGTGCCTAAGCATACACACACACACAGACTCGATGTCTGTTTAAACACACCTGGAGCACATTGGCGTGTATAGGGCAACAAACTGAGACGGGTAGGGACGGGCAGAGAAAGAGACAGTAGTGTGTGTGTGTTTGTAAATTATGCATTGAAGAAAACATATTACATCGTTAGCAACCTAGGTGTGTCTGCAGCGCTGCCACACCGGTGGAAGTAGCCATTTAAGCACACAACACACACACACACACACACACACACACACACACACACACACACACACACACACACACACACACTCTCTGACATAAGAACTTTTGTCATCATTTTGTATGTTTTCATCCCTGTCTCTCCTCCCATCTCTCTGCATTTCTCTACATATTCTAATATACCCCTCTATTGTCTGCTGTATATTCCCCCCCCTTCTTGTCCGACACGTTGGCATAGCCTTGAAGTGCCTGAAGACCAGCCTTAACTCTTTGGTTGCAAGCAGAGTGCACGTAGGCACACAGAGGCTGGCACACAGAGGCTGGCACACCGTCTCGTGCACGCAGACTTGTAGACTCGGGCAATATACAAATGCACCTATTAGCACTGACAACTACTGAGCAAACCTGACATCACTGAGAGGCCTGCGAGGGATGTGTGATATGGTTAGGAGCATGAGATGACACTATTACAGCGCATGGCGTGGACTCATCCTTTCTCCTTTCGACATGTTACATGTGAATAGGAAATGTACCTCTGTGGTCAAATAAATAATAATAATAATAATACATGTTATTTGTATTGCACTATACATTACAGTAATCTCAAAGTGCTACAGAGCATATACTAATGCAATTGAAAAATCAATAAAAAAAGATCAAGGGCAATAAATAATGAAAAGGAAACCCTATAAGATACATTTAGTCGAAAGCTTTATTGCAATGAACTCATATAATAAAGACACAAGGCGCTGTGGAGGTCAGTGTGCAGTTGTTAAATCCAGACAGTCACTAGGAAAGCTGCAAAGCACAAAGAGAGTGGAGAAGTAATTGAAATCTAGCGTTGTGATTGGCTGTATTGAGAATCCATTTGAAAACAATTCTAAATGGTCTAATCAATATTCAGTACTTGTGTATTTGAGCAGTGTGTTTGTGGGAACTTGGAGAGAAAGGGGGTGAAAAGGTGAAGAGAGAGAGAGAGAACATGGGTGAGAGAATCATTATTGTTGTGCATTGCAGCGATTCCTCAGCGGTGTCTAGTTTTTAATTAGGCTATAATTCCATGTTCTAAACAGGACTATACTAAAAAGTTTATTTCCCACTGAAGAATTTGTATTGTTCACATTTTATTGCGTTACTGACTCCCTAACGTGAATTGTAATATGCACTGTGTCTAGAAGTGTCTAGATGGAGCAATATATAGTCGGTGGTGATTAGCTGTTTGTTGTGTTGTTATTATGTTGTTAATTATTGTGTTTGGTTGTTAATGTTCTTAAAAATTTTTAACCCTGCAAATAAACCATTGTTACAAATCAAATGTATGATCAATGATGTCACTGTCACGATCGGCGCGCTCACGGCCACGCGCGCATCGTGCTTCCTTTCCCCTGCAACGCACCTGTGGCGCATTAG
>JAOEHI010010847.1:0-32956 GCA_025447815.1 Percopsis transmontana
TGAATCCGAATAGGAGTGATGTGATCTGTTGACTTTGTGTTGGTGAGGATTCTGGCAGCAGAGTTCTGTACTAATTGTCTATTGAGTCTATTGATGAGTTTTGTTGGGATGTCAGAGAGAAGAGAGTTGCAGTAATCTAGGCGTGAAGTGACAAAGGCGTGGATGAGGGTTTCGGTGCTATAGTAATGCTGGCATTCACAAATTTGTCAACATATCACAACAAACAAAATAGATGAGGACATTCTGAATTGTAAAACGAAACAATGGGATGAGACCAAATATAGAAAGATCAAAAACTAAACTAGATTTTAGCTAAGATTTTTATTTATATTCTCTTCTATTCCATTATATTCTGTTATATCATATTCAATAATACATTTTATTTAAGATATGATTTGGAATTGTCAATTAAGTGCAAAAGTAAGACTGTGGGCAGGTCGTTAAATTTTTCTTTTAAATGTTTTTCTTTTTTCGCACCTGGTGGGAGTGATCAGAAATTGGATACGTGAGCGGAAATACTGTTTCCATGGTAACAATAAAGCCCTCGCAAGCTTGTTGGCTGTTTGGTACCTTCTTTACTAGCACGTAACGTAGCGGTCTACATAGCTTATTTGTTAGCGATTGAGCCAGTGAATTGACCTCAACACCATCAAGGTAATAATACCCACACCTGTGAGCTAGTTAAATATTTGTTTACAAGTAGCAGTAGCGGTGCATTGAACAAGCTAATACTTGTCATTTACCATCTCAGAGACAATCCTTCTTTAGAATTTCTGGTTCGATAATACAAAATAATAGTCCGGTTATAGACTAACGTTAACTAAAAGTGACGCCACAACGTAGACGTCAATAATGTACACATATACGTTTAAATATAATATTCACATCTATTCAATATATTTTAAAACCAATATAGGTTTTTATACAGATGCTTGTGGCTGTTTTGGAGAGAGACCTTTTTCAA
Source organism: Percopsis transmontana (assembly GCA_025447815.1). Lineage (NCBI taxonomy): Eukaryota > Metazoa > Chordata > Actinopteri > Percopsiformes > Percopsidae > Percopsis > Percopsis transmontana. The sequence continues at coordinate 965 of JAOEHI010010847.1, forward strand.
CATTGCTATCTTTTTCAGTTTACTTGCAAGATGAGCTTTTATTTTGAAAGTAAACTGTTGACAACCGGAAGTATAGCATAGGGTAACTTTGTGTATATCTTCAGTGTCTACAATTTTAACATTATTTGTCCTTTTATCTCGAGCTATAACAATTACCTACTGTACGAATACGAATGTATAGTCCAAGTTAGGGTTTCATTTAAAAGCCACTTCCGTTACCAAGGTCGAGATCCAGTATTATGAACCTATGATTGAAAAGAATCATGTAGCTGGGCTTCCAGTCTTGTTTTTATTCACCAAGCAGGGACTGAGGGGATCAGGAGGATGTCAAATGATCTTGTTGGAGTCTGGGAGGTGGCACTAAGCGATGGAGTGCACCGAATCGAATTTGAACATGGCACGACCACTGGAAAGAGAGTTATACACGTAGATGGAAAGGTGAACTGATGCTTGTTGACAACTTATACGGGCATGATCTATCACGTTTGTGAATTTATGTAACTAGTGCTTTGTGCTTTGTTCCAGGAAACATTAAGAAGAGATTGGATGTTTAAACTGGTGGGGAAGGAGACCTTCACTGTGGGCAACTCCGACACCAAAGCAACCATTAATATTGACGCGGTGAGCGGCTTTGCCTACGAGTACACCTTGGAAATCAATGGGAAGAGCCTGAAGAAGTACATGGAGAATCGATCCAAGGTCACCAGTACTTGGATGCTCAACCTGGACGGCATTGACTGCAGGGTTGTCCTTGGTAAGCCAGTGTTATCATTCTCTATCCTTTACATTTTTACATATCATTCATGGAGGCTTGCCAGTACAGCGAATCTAACGTTACTTTGTTGAGGTTGGTTGTAAACACAATCCTAGACTGAGTTGTCTTCTTGACCACACCCCCAACCACTCCCTGCACTCATAAATAGATAAAGAGGAGGAGCACAGGGAATGGAACGTGATCTTTGTACCTTCCTTTTGATACTTTCTGATCTCATGTCAGAGACGTTAAACTCTCAACCTGCTTAAAGCCCTGTGCCATCTTCAGCTGACATTATCATCTGGGCAAGCTAATCAGTAATCCCATTGCTGCTTGTAATCACAATCCCTTTTGCACACCTCAGATGCAAATGGCTCAACTGAGGATTGTGTAAAGCAAGTAATAACCACACGTGTAATAACCACAGATCAGTCTCTCCCTTCAGTGGTCTGTGTATACACAAACATCAATGTCCTGTACTGCACTAGTGAAATAATCTTTCAATACAGCTGTTTAGCAAGGATTGACGGTGTGGCCTGCAGTGGCAGTGATCCAGGAATGCTCTGCGAAGTAGTTCCTGTTTAACAGCGGCAGTAAAGATTTGTGTTCTTTGTTAAACCTGCACAACAATAATTATAGGCCCAGTAAGTTATTGAAGGTACAAATGTATTTTCTGTGCAGAGAGAAACCACCCTAAACACCCTGTGTGTTAGATGTGTTCTGCTAACTTCTATGGGAACATGTAGTATATTATGCTCTTAACTTCTCATTGTAGTCTTTAATTCATTGACTGTTTCTTTCTCCCAGAGAAAGACACCATGGATATTTGGTGTAATGGGCAAAAAATGGAAACTGCGGTAAGTTTGATCCAAACATAAGATCGTTGAGTACTGAGAATGGCATGGCATTTCCAACATTTATTGTGATTGGAAATCTGTGCGGTGGACACCAGTCTAATAAAGAGGGTATATTATTATTATACCGGCTACTCTATATGTGAACATGATGATTCTGGTCCCTAGATGTTTGGGGTCTGTTCTGTCCACAACCCACACTTACTCTGTCATGTTTGTAGGGGGAATTTGTTGAAGACGGCACGGAGACGCACTTCACACTGGGTGAGCACGACTGCTGCGTTAAGGCCGTGAGCAGTGGGAAGAGGCGGGACGGCATCATCCACACACTCCTTGTGGACGGTACAGAGATAGCTGAGTGCACAGAATAAATATGTGAGGGCTTTCTTGTTTAAATTTGTGCGGAATCTGAGATTTGGTTTGTGAGAGTATTTATAGTTGTACAAGAGAAAAAGACCATGAATCCCAATTTCCCCCCTAACTATTTCCCCATGGAACACTTTATATTCATGTATATGGTAGAAGGAGGTGAGGGCACTTTGAGGTAAGGGCTCCTCACCTCGTAATGCTTGAGTGCTTAAGGAATCATCTAAAATGACCAATGGGACACCCTTCCTTTTGTCTGTTGTATCAAGGCCAAATATATATGAGCTAGGTAAGATATATAATTATAATGTAGGCTACCTATCGGACATGGAGGGCACACTTAGATTCATGCCAAGGGAAGGGTGAAGTGAGTGGTTTGGAATTCAGCCAGACGCTTTATTAACCAAGGACCGGCTGACCTAAAGAATGTGTCCTCCTATGTTATGATGGATGTTGGTTTAGACAAGTCGTTTTCAAAAAGGACTAGGTCTTAAAATTGCAAATATGACAATCTGCTGTTCCAGGAGATAATATTCTTCAAGTGTACCATTTTGACATATACAATATAATGGGTTATTCTATGTTTCATGCTCTGGCTTATATTGCAATAATGTGCCAGTGATGTTTTTTGTAGATCGTTGTAGATGTAATGGCAGGTGTCAAAACTGTTAAAAGCCATTTATGTCTCATTTTCGATACATGTTGTGAAGCATAGAAAGATCGAGACAACACTCTTTTTTTAAATTTTTGGTACCATTTAATTTTGTGTGTGAGATAGAGAAATTATACACACAATAGAAACAGAAAATGCACACAAGATTTATTTATCCCGTGTGGAAATTACATAAATGTACATCATGTACATACTGTATTGTACGATGGATGGATACAGTTCACTCTAGTGACATAATGTTGTCAGTTGTGTTGTTATCCTTACATGTGAGAGAATAGTATACTATATATTCAGTGAGTAAAAAAAGTAAAATACTTTTGATATTTATATTCAGCCGTTACTACGTGTTTGTAAAATTTATACTGTGTTTAATTTGTCAGATGTTATTTTATTAAATCAACACACGTTCATTTAAGCCGGCTTCCTCATTGAGCTCTTCAGAGGAATTCAATAATTTTAATAATAAACCGATGGTAGAGTTGTACAATTCCAACACCATATTCCGTCACATTTAATTTATCAGAAACAATTTAACCTGGCATTGTCTGGTATACTATAACAAGATAAAGACACTGATTTGTCAAACAGAAAAGAAAGACTATGATTTTCAGAAAAGTAATAAGACATGCTAGATAGTGTTATATTATAATTGTACATTGATAGTAATTGATTTTATGTTCTGCATCCTACTGCCATAAATATAATCTCCATGGAAACAAGTGATGCGCATTAGTTAGCTGATACATGCACCCGTATAGCTAAAGCTTTGACAATTATCATGTTGCCTATTGTATACATATGATTTATCACATTGCACCATATCAAATTATTGCCACTCAGGTTTTACTACTTCATGTAACATCATTCTGTTACATTACATTCTGTGTACATACAGTACTGTACACCATATGTAATCTATTGCAATGCCAATACCTCCCAATGCACTACATAATTTCATGTCAAAGACCAAAATCAAAAAAGCACTAATAATCAAGAAAACACTAATAATTGTGCTGTTCACTGCCAACAGTTTTCCCCTGGTTGTTAGCATAAATTACATTTTCTCTCTGATTTATACCATATATATAGCTATAATCCATACATATCTTAAAATTAACTAAGATTTGAATTTTGAACAAAGTTGGATTTCAAAGTGAAAAATAATTGCAATTTCTGGTAAACGCTTCAATGATGATAATGATTATAATTGGGAAACAGTGGACTGTGTCTTTTCGCAGATGATAATGTATTCAGGCAGTGCCTGGTACCCACTGAATACAACATGGGTATCAGTGCTCCCTTTTACACTGCCAAACAGGATCAGTGGGTCTGTGCCCACAGCAGGGGGCACAATAAGACCTGAGGAGCCCCTGGTGGAGTTCCCCGTAAGTACCTGGGCTTCTACAATGTAGACATACTCTTCCTCTGCCAGGTCCTTCCACACACTCATGGCCGTGCTCAAGGTTTCAGCAAAATAGATACCGTCACCATACTTTGGGTCTGTGCATGGCCAAAATAAAAACAATTAATGTTTTGCTTCGATTATGCATTATTGTTGCTATATCTCACTGGTAAGATGTGGTAATGACACCTCAATTTTTATGACTATATGCCCACTCTCTAGCTAAAAACACCCCATGCAAATATTTACATTTAAATGTTGTTTGTGACATTTAATAACCTACCATCAGGTGGTGCGTACTCCCGCTGGAATCCAATATGGCTGACCATATTGCAGAACTGCGCAGATATGCGTTGGTACATTTTCTGAGCAGAAAATGAGCTGTTCAGCTGTTTACTTTTGAGCTCATAGAGATTTTTCAGAGTATGGTTCTCCACTTTCTCAACCTTTAAGCAATAACATTTAAATCTTTAAAAAACATAGCAGATACTTAGGAGAAAGAATTTACCAATGAACCATATCATTCAGAGATAGACAAATATAGAAATAAAATGACAAATACATTTAAATAAAGGGCATATTAAAGTTATATACAGTACCTGAAGTTGATCACTTAATATGTCATAAATGTACAGTATGCGTTGGACACAAATCCTATCAAACTAACAGTTATTAACTATGTTATAATTGTGTGATATATCTTTGGTGTCCCTTATAACTAGTGGATAAATCTGGAATGCGAAAGACATCTAAATGTTGCCATGTTAATGTTGGGTGTCATTTACCTTGATAACTTTTAGCCCAGACCTCCTCAGCAAATCTTCTCTTTTAGTAAACTCGTAGCGTTCTACTGGTTTTCTTTCATAGGAAACACTGGCATGGGACACTGTGGTCATAGCATGCTCTTCCTCCTTGACAAATTGCTGTTGGATTTGACAGAGCATGTCCTCTACCTGCAACACAACAACTATGACATCTTCAGCTGAATTCCCTTTTATTTGAATACGAGCACAACCATTCACTAAGACCTCCACAATGGCTACACCACTTTTGGTTTCACGGGATAGCTGCTGATATTCCTTCTCGCCAAAGTGCTGGATGAAGTTGTTGCGGATAGTGACACAGCTAGAGGACCTAAAGAGGTCTTCCAACCATCGCTTGGCCTCAAGTGTTTTTTCAGCACTGGTACTGCTCAGCCTGATCTTTGAAGTAGAACCCTCTCTGCTGCCAAAGTTGTTAGGCTGTGCAAATCCTGGAAAAGAACATAAAAAGTGTCATTTCTAGAGCAACATAAAACTTTAAAAATTCTAAATTATATTTAATGTATAAAGGTGCATTTGTTGTTGTTGACCTTGTAAAGACCCAGAATGTGCCATGTTATCCTTTAGAACTTTTTCCATTTTGTCATGAAATGCCTGTAAAGAAGTATACTATTGGGCTTAATTATGTATAATGTAGCAACATGAGATAATTATGTATTTGCTGATAGATATTGCATGACTCAATAGTAGTTTTAAAATTAAGTGTGGCAATAATTCTGTATTTTTTATTTATTTAGTGAATTATTTAGTAGTTGTCTTTAAACCTCAGTTTTACAAACACAATTAATTTCTTGTTTATAAATGTCTTCAGCAATGTCTTTTTTTAGTTTAACATTACCCTGAATGTATCTTCTTCATAAGGATAGATAACAAAGTGAATGTCCATCACTTTTGGGCATTTTTTGGCAAAATCCACTGCTGCACATATCATGATCTGGGAAACCTCGTCTTTACTGAAGTTCAGGTTTCCAGTGCCAATGGCTGGGAAGACTATGGAGCAGTAGTTTTTTGAGGCGGCTAGCCTCATACATTTCGAGATTGCACTGAAAAGAATCTGGAAAAAGAAATTTAAATAAATGTTCACTTTATGTTAAATATACATTTAAATAAAATATTAAAAGGTATAGATTTAAACATGAATAAGCCAATCCCAGTCATTCTGGACAAACTGTAAAATTGTTAAACCAAATGAGGATTATAGATTTCAAAAATAAATCATATTGTTACCTTTTCAGGGCTTTCATGTGTCAACTTTGTTCCCTTTTGAACACACAAGGTGTGATACACCTCTTTACATTGTAGTCTATATGATGATGTGGCAATGACATGTTCGTTATTGTATTGTTTAATCTGGTACATCTCATCTTGTATTTCTTTACCAGCTTTTTTCAATATAGCCCTGGAGATTTGACCACCTGATAAATTCCTGTCTGGTGCTGTTGTGCTCACGATTACATCAGCCTGAAGGAAGACAACAATGAAAATGGTGTTGTTGTTGTTCAATTTTAAAACAAAGTGTCTGTTTTTATTTTGCCTTAAAATTATTCAGTCACCCAAATTATTCAGTCTTTGTTTGGTATACTGGCTAAAAGCCAGGATACCAAACAGACCTGCTAATGATTTGATTGGCATTTATTGGCGCCGCCTCTATCACAAACAACTTTAAATGGAAAGTGGTAAATGCTTAACGGGCAGCAAACACCAACATTACAAATAAGTAGATACTATTATTTATTTTCTGAGTATTCTCACCTGCTGTTCCTCAATTTGGCCCTTCCTCAGGATCAGATTGACCTTCCCTATTTGAACTATGTATGGTGAGGTTTGGGCAGCACCTTTCCCAGGCTTCTGTGCTGCCTGGCTGTATGATGGTGACTTGTAAGAAAAAACCTCACAACAGGCTCTTTCCATATGGGAGACAGAAGGCTCATCATTGTTCACAAGGTAGACCTCACGGAGTGAAGCTCCCTTGTAATTGTAATCAAAGTATTGTTTCACGGTTGACACAATGATGTTGGCACATTCTGGCAGAGGGAAGTGGAACAGGCCCGAACTCAGAGCAGGAATGGCAACAGACCTGATATTGTTTTTCTCAACTATGGCAAGAATGTTCAACACTGCTTTCTTCAATAGGGGTGCAGCCTTTTTGACTGAAGAATCATCTGGATTATATGGTACACATGGGCCCACGGCATGAATTACCATCTTGCATGGTAGACACCCGGCTTTAGTGAGGACTGCGTCTCCTGTACTCAGTGGACCATGAGTATCTATGTAATTTGTACTTTCTCTTTGGAGATCTGGGCCGCCAGCATCACACAACGCTTTTGCAAGACCACTGTAATGCTGAAGTTGTTTATTAGCTGCATTTACAACAGCATCCACAGGGAAAGTGGTGAGGTCAGCTTTCCATACTGAAACATTTAGGCCCCTGTAAAGATAATGAGAAAATTTCTTCTCTGGAACAATAACAGGTATACTGGGCTTCCCCACGCCTGGGTCCATGAATGAATCCACACTATCAATGTCGACTTTACATCCATACTTGCTCTGAATAACATTTATCAGAGCATGGCTGTGTCGCCCCACAATGCTAACAGAGGCCCCATGAAGAGGAAAATCCAGTGTGCTTGCCATGTTGAACTGGGTATTAAATCTGTAGATTATGGGAGGTAGCCTATAAATCAAAACATGAAATGCCATTAGTTAAGTTTATAGTTATGTATTGCTCTTATGTAGTGCTCTTACTATGTGGTAATAACCTCTGATCTTGTTTTGATAATCATGGCCTACCTGTAATTAATTTATTAATCGACTGGCACACATTATAATGTAGTATGTTTTATAATCAAACTAAAATTATTTAAATTAAAAATCAGAAAGCACGTATTTATTGTTTTATCTAATCCTTAATGTTTCATCTAATTCACTTCCCACTTGCCCTTTTTTGTTTGTAAAAAGACGGTCTCGCCAGCCGGCGTTGAGATTGTGCTGAGCGTCATGTTTGACCTTTCATAAATAATATATTTAATAGGTTTGGTCATAATTCCAATGGATTCTTGTTTTGGATACCCTTTTCTATGCCCATGTCAAATATGGAGACATTTTACTGTGGAAATTTAATCAAATATGAAGTTAAATTAATCCATTCATGTGGCTAATGTTTGATCTTGTATAAAATCATATTTTATAGGAATTTGTAGAAAACCAAATAAAAATATATTTTATGAAATATATTTTGCAATATGCAGATGTGTTGTTATAACTGCCTATTTAGATTCATAGCCATAATAAACAACGCTTACAAACCCTTGTCCTCACTGTGCGTGCTTAAATGCGGAAATAAAAGCCTGTTATACAGCACGAAATAATGAGTGCGCGTCAGTGTGAGAGAGCATCGAAATAAATTTGACAAGTTCAAGTTTTACGTTTCTTTGTGTTTATACACTTTTGCGCACTTACTGTAACTATCTTGCAAAAAAGAATGGCAGCCATATTTTACAACATGGCTCTTCACTCGCAATCGAATTACAATGAGTAGGCTAGCCTAGGCTATTTGTCCGTATTACAATATTTCTACAGCATTTAAAAAAACGTTTAGAACAAACATAGCTCTGAAAAAGAATAGCCTAATTAAAATAAGGGTTTACTTACCAATAGACGATCGGAAAGTCTAACGTTACTAGTCTAACGTTACCTTGACAAACTCGAAAGTGAAAGAAAGATATGCCTTGGCATAGGGATGCAAACGCAGATGAAAACGCTTGAAAAAGTTCACTGCCCTTAAAATTTTACAGGCCAAACTGTAAAACTTTCAACTAGTAGATTACAACAATAAGGCTACCTGTCCAACAGGTTTGTCGCCTACTGCTACTTGAACAGCACAACAAAATGACAAACTGAATGTTGGCAGGACATCAAGAACAATCAGATCCGAGTCATTTCAACAGAAACAAAAGTGAAAGCTACAACTTTAGTTGAGACTTTCCATCATGGACGACGAATACGCTTTTCCGCTGCTCGTCGAGCTCCAGAAAAGCAGTTTTCCGAAAATTAAAAATAAGTTGGTAAAATATTTCCAAAGCAAGAAAGCTAACGGCGGTGAATGTGAAGTTGAATATGACAACCTCGCCGGGACAGCAATTGTGCGCTTCAGAAAGGAGGAGGGTGAGTGGCTATCTAATACAGTCTATGGTGTATATGCACGAAAATAAGCTACAGGCCTTCTTATGAAATACAGAATTGTCATACATATTATAGACATTATCAGACATCGAAAGGAATATATGTCTAGCTTACTTCACTGACAATGAAATCCTTTTTTTCCAGACCGGGCAAACGTTCTTAGTAAAACTTCGCACGAAATTGTCTTGGCTCAAGGGGTGTTGAGGGTTACCGTTCGATTACCCGATGACAGCTCTCAAACTCAGGTAATATGCAGACAACGTTTACACCAGTAGACTAATGACTTCGACACTGAAGTGATGCCACTTAACATAAAAGTCACCCCCATTTGCTACTGCAAACTGAATCTATTGTAGTTATTGTTTTATCTCTATAATAAATTCTGCCAGTCATCAGAGATTACTATTTTTCTTTTATGTCTAGGTAACACCAACTGAAAATCCCGGGAAGACATGTAAGTATTTTTAATTTCATTTTACTGTGTGTAAAATTTGATTATCATTAAGATTAATATGCAGTATTTATATGATTATTCTTCATTATTTATAGTTAGCCTATTGTTGGGAGTGACTTATATATCATAGAACAGCTAATAACAATGTCCTATCTAACAAAATGTTTTAAGACTGCAGATGATTTCTTCAGACTGAAAATGTACAAATTTAATAGCATTTGCATCTACCTCAAGTTTACTTTATCCCACTTTCCCCACAACTGTTTTCTTTACAAGCTGATGCCACTTTAAATACACCTGAGGAGAAAACACAGAAAGAGACAGAAAGCAGAGATGATGAGACAGCAGACAATGAACTGTGTTCCACCTCAGCTGTTTTAGAAAATATTCTCCCGGACCTCAGCAGGGAGTACTTTGAGATGTTGGTGGAAAACATCATGAAGGGTTCTGACTCAGCAGCCAAAGCCAAAAACTTTACTTTGGAGGTCATGCCTGAAATCTCTTCTGTTGTGGTGACTTTCCAAAGTAGAAAAGGTAGACTTCATGTCTTCATGTCTCTTAACATTGTTTATTTGATATGTAGATTAATGTGTCTAACTCTATTTTATTTTATGTTCTTACCTGACAGTAAACGATGATTTCATTACAAGATGCCCCAGAAACAAGAATTTTAAGTGTAAGGAACTATCTGTCCGATCTCTGGAAGTCACAGACAAAGTCAGAATTGAAGGCCTATCAAATGTTAGCCAAGATCATCTTATACTTTTTTTTGAGAATGAAGGTGCAGATGTGGAAAATGTTGTGCTTAACACGGAAGAACAGTCTGCTATCATCACTTTCAGAGACCCTAAAGGTAATCTAATTATGCTTTTTTATATTAAAGCCCAATATGGAAAATAATGTTGCATTAAATCACTGTGCTGTGTTTGGATTGTATGGTGTGTGGTTCATAGTGAATAGTGTACTATCGAAAGTATGGTACTATCACTGTTTAGAATAGACCTCTAAAAGTCACATAGCTTTCTGAGTTTTCTGGGTCTTTTTTGATTTAACGAATCAGCTACACTAAAATCTTGTTTTGACATTGCTATAATATTATTAATCCAATTTATTGGTAATTAATTGTGAAAATACAAGTTTTTGAAAAAGTTTTTGTATGTATACAGTATATAGACCAGAGTGTTGGTCCCTGCACACATGTGCCACCATGCAAAACCAACAATAGGAAATGTGGGCTTGTCCATGAATGTGAATGTCTGCAAACAGTATAGTGTTGCATTTCTTCCTAAATAAGATATTTCATGGTGATTAAATGTAAAATAAATTATTCTGATCAGGTATTATGTATACTATGTATATACTACACTATACTTTATGAAAATACACTAAACCGGATGTTTTAACTTATTAAAGTTAAAACTTCAATATTCAATGGCTGTATTTTAAAGAATTTTGCCAACATTGTTATTGGAAATGTTGAGCGATTAATTTAGGTAGTATTTGGTTAAATAGACATATAGTTTGGAATACAACCCATTAGAAATTAAATTAATTAACTAATTTATTATATTTTCCTAGCTGTTCCTAGAATCATTGAAAAGAAGCATCTCATCAAGCAGAAACCCATCCAAGTTTTTCCATTTTATGAATCTTTGGGATCTGCTCTTTATGGCAAAGACAGACCTGTACAAAAACTCCCCTCTTCCTTCACCATAAGCATGGATGATACCATCTGGAGATTCCTTCATGACAAGCCAGACGCCACAGAAATCATTCATAGTGATTTGGAAATGCACTTCTGCAAAGTAGACATCCAACAATCTACTGTGTATTTCAGCCCCCTGCCGACACTAATACAGCAAAAAGGCATTAAATCCAAAGACATTGATGGGTGGATGCCTGCAGTAAAGACGGCGTTTGCACATACTTTGTTAAGATTCAAGTCTCTGAAGCTTCAGCCTCGGTTGACGGAATGGGAAGACACTGAAGAGAAAATCAAAGCGACAGTGCTGAATAAGGCTGTGATTGTTGTCCCTGACAAAGCAAATGGTGTCTTGTCTGTGGTTGGCTTTGTAAAGGATGTGAACCAAATCGAGCAGACTCTTAATGATCTCTTAAGAATGATTGCCACAAGGGTTGAGAGAGAGAAGTTGAGTGTCACAAAGGAAAACCAATTGCAGCAGTCCATTTTCCACATTTTATGTCAAGATGGCCTTAAGGACAAGATCTTAAAGGAATACCCCGAACTTAAAATAGAATACAATAAGGAAAGACAAAGTGTGATCTTATGTGGCCTAAACAACGAGATTTTGGGTGCCAGCAAAATAATACTGGAAGAACAGGTGGCACTAAAACAGCAAATATTAAAATTAGATGACTTGTTTGAATTTCTGAAGGATAACGATAGTGAACAGCTTACAAGCCTTCTTTTTACATCTAAAAGAATCAATGCAGCTCTCAAGGTAGATACTAAGAATGTGCAGATTCTCGCTGTTTCAGATAACACTTTGAATGAAGCTGAGGATCAACTGAAGAAGCTTTTGAGCTCTCATCTCATTGAGATTGAAGACTGTCATGTCTTGAAAACACCAGAGTGGAAAAACCTTGTCACTCATTTGGAGGATGCCACCAATGATTCATTGAAGAGATATTTAATTCAAACATCTGGTGTGCCACCAGATCAGCAAATTGTGGTCTCTGGCTTCAAGGATAGTGTTGTGCCAGTTTCCAATAAACTCGCTGACTTTTTAAGCCAGAATGCCAAAATTGAAGAAGCTGTTGTTGTGAAGCCCAACATTATTGTCAGATACATTGAAGAATATCTAAAAGATTCTTGGATGGAACAAGTCAAAGACAAAGTAAGGGTTGGTTTTCGGAAAGACGCGATCCAGCTCTCTGGTTCTAGAGTCAATGTCACATCATCCAAGAGCTTGTTTGAAAACTTGGTCTCTTCTGTATTTTGTTGTTGTTCAAATATCTCCAAGCCTGGAGCCAAAAAGTTCTTCCAAGAGAAAGAAGCAATGTATGTCATGTCAGCCATAAAAGAGACAGGTTGCTTTATACAGTTGGCTGACGAGACCACCCTTGGACAAGGTCCAAAGCCCATATATCAGCTTCAGACATCTGATGGAGTAGAAATAGCCATTTTCAAAGCTGATCTGTGCAGTTTCCCAGTGGGTGTAGTTGTAAATGCTGCTACTAAGGACTTGAAGCATAGTGGAGGTCTTGCAGTAGCACTCCTAAATGCTGCCGGACCTCAGTTGCAGAAAGAATGTGATGACATAATTAACCAGAAGGGAACGCTAAAGCCAGGGGACTGTGTCATCACTGGTGCTGGGGGTCAACTTTGCTGCAGAAATATTATCCATACCGTAGGCCCCGTGTTTGATCAGGCTAACCCCCAAAAGTCTGTGGGGCTTTTGAGAAGAGCTGTTAAAGGAAGCCTAGAACTTGCTGACAACCATGATTGTCACTCTGTGGCTATACCTGCCATCAGCAGAAACCAGAGCTATCCTCTCAGCTTGTGTGCAGACACCATTACCAAAGCAGTGAAGGAATATTTTGAAGACAAGTTTGGTGACCACACTCTGAAGAGGATCTGTTTGGTGAACAATGATGATAGTGCTGTTCAGGCAATGCTGGCAGCTGTCAAAAAGGAGTTTGGAAATCAGGGTGTCAGTCATCAACAAGGAGGTCTTGCTGTACTCAGCCACTCTCCAAAATTACCAAATGTACAGAGTACAGGCAGTTCAGGTCAAGTGGTGACCAAAGAAGGTTTGACCATCATTCTAAAGAAAGGAAATATCCAAGATGCTGCGGTAATTACATTTTCTAATTAATTTATAATATGGAAAACTTAGTTTCCCAGTGTACAAGCTAGCAATTCTCAGAGAGAATACCATTGTAGACATAGCCTCTATCATTTGCCTATGAACATAGTCATAAGTCTTGTTATTGTAGCCCATGTGGTTTAAAAATGAACAAACTCATTAAAACAATATGTAACTGAAAATGTTTTGTTAATATATTTTTAGACTGACGTGATTGTGAATACTGTGGCTAAAGACCTTACACTGACTAAAGGAGCAGTTTCCTCTGCCATCCTTGGTGCAGCCGGAGATGAACTTCAGACATTAGTAAAACAAAACAACGCTACTGGAAATTATGGTGATGTCATCACAACTACCGGCTGCATGCTGAAGGCAAAACAAGTCTTTCATGCTGTTATCCCTCATTGGGATGGCACAGCTGAGAAGGTAAAGAGTTTTTATTTACTGTATTTGTACTGTACATTCCTCTTTAAAAATTTTTTTTTTGTGGGCATGCTTTCAGTTTTTTATTTGATATCTAATTCTTGGGTAACACATCTATTTTGTCTTGAATAGATACTAAAAGCTGTTTTAAAGGAGTGCTTGGATCAGGCAGAAGACAACCGTTTAACTTCCATAACATTCCCTGCTATCGGCACAGGGAACCTGAATTTCCCTAAAGACCTGGTAGCCCCGTTAATGCTGGAAGCAGTCCTGAATTTCAGCAGCACCAAACAACCCAAACACTTGAAAACAGTAACCGTCATGCTTTATCCAAGTGATGTGCAGACAATCCAGGTAAAAAATAAGTACACCCAACAGGCTGTCTTTTGGTCAATTTAATCAACACTTTGCAAAGCGGGTCATCACTTCACTCAAGGTCGCCTCCTCCATACGTTGTATATAATCCATCCAGGCCTGTGACAGAGGCCCATCCACTCCTGAGCCTGTTGGCTGCACTCTTATCTAGTTTATGGTGTACTTAATAGATGGTCCTGGTTACAATATAAACTAGGCACAAAAATTAGGGAGATTTAAATCTGGAGGTAGTCTCTGATAAACACGCTCTGTGGGGACGAGCGTTGTCATCTTGGAGGATAGAGTTTGGTCCCAGACTGTGGAGATATGGTATTGCCACTGGTTGCAGAATTTCATCTCGAAATAAATGCATTGAGACTTCAATCACCCAATCCACCAAACAACACCAAACAAGAGTCAACAAAGAAAAGCTGTTTGGCATTAGCACATTTTTCATGTGCGCAACCCACATACTGAGCTCTGCTGCTCATCCTACAAATGCATGTTCCTTACAAATGTGGCACTATTTAAAAGGGAAATAATCAGGCTTTCCACTGGTATAAGATTTATTGGCAAGAACCATTGTTACAACACACACAAATTTCCTTACTTTTTGTGCATAGTTTAGTTAGAATGCTTCTACATCATCAAGCTTGACATCAGGGTTGTCTCTCCAGGGCTTCTACTACCCTTTAGCGCTTAAACCCCATGTAGAGGGCACATAGATTTACAGGGTGCATCTACCAAGCACCCAACCTCCCATTTAAAGTAAAGCATAATAACATATTGGCGTTTTTCCACCACAACCACCACATGTCCCGAAATTAGCAGAAAAGTATTGGCCACACCATAGATCGACTTGAGCCATGACCTCCGCTTGCATCTTATCCCAGAAACTAGGGCCCTTAGGCTTATAGAAATATATAAAATATTAATTTTTATGGGACTGTGTGCAAACGTATGACTCTAGACACAGGCTAACTTTGTCAAAAGCAAAAAAGCAACTTTATTTATATAGCACATTTCATACATGAGGCAGACTCAATGTGCTTTATAAAAAAAGCCTATAATAAAACAGGATTTAAAAGAGAATACTTACAAAGATGTTTAAATTTAAGAATAAAAGAGTAAAATAATAAAACATATTTGATCATTTAAATTAAAGAATAAAAGAATAGAATCGAAATGTAGTGCAAGGTTTACAGTTAGCAAAAGCAAAAGTGAAAGGTTTGCAGTTGAGCAGAAAGCAATGGTGAACGTTTTTAGTCTGGATGTAAAACTAGTCCGTGTTGGAGCAAGTCTCAAATCTTATGGAAGTTTATTCCAGCTATTTGTTGCATAATAGCTAAATGCTGCTTTTCCATGTTTTGTTTGGACTCTGGGGACAGTTAACAGACTGGTCACAGATGACCTGAGGGGTCTAGAGGCTTCATTTTATAAAAGCATTTTAGCATTTTGGCCCTAAACTATTTAGTGATTTATAGATGAGCAGCAGTATTTTGAAATCAATTCTCTGACACACTGGGAGTCAATGCAGGGATTTTAGAATTTGTGTAATGTGTTAAAAAATGTGTTGTGTTTGTTAGGACTCTGGCAGCAGCATTCTTAACAAGCTGTAGCTGTCTTCTAAGTCTTGCTATGTTTTTAAGGTGATAGCTGATTTTGTTACTGACTAGA
This sequence comes from Percopsis transmontana, assembly GCA_025447815.1. Classification (NCBI taxonomy): domain Eukaryota; kingdom Metazoa; phylum Chordata; class Actinopteri; order Percopsiformes; family Percopsidae; genus Percopsis; species Percopsis transmontana. The sequence continues at coordinate 16,758 of JAOEHI010010847.1, forward strand.
TGTGACTGTTGAAATCTGAATCCATATCAAGGTCTACTGTTACCCTTTTTTGGGCACCGGTTTGGCCACTTGCTGACCCATGTCCGGCTCGACAGACTTAGCAAATCCAATTTCTAGGCCTTACGTACACGTGTCTCATGGTCCTTCTCTCGACACACATGTGCAAATGGTCTGTCGTAACCCCGTTTCTGGTTAACAAATTAATTTCCGAGAAGCCTTGTTGGCATTCCAAGCTAGAGATGGGTATTGTATTCACGCATTCTCTCCTCAACCAACATGGTGGTATGGTGGTATAGGTACATCGAGCATTACTAGTCTATTAGACACATTCTGATCACTGTAATCTAGTGCACATATGATGTCAAAGCTTTGAGTAGGAGCTCTCAATATTGTTGGTGGCATGTTTGTAACTTTTTGATTACATATATATCTTATTGTAATCTGCAGGTTTTCACAGACGAGTTTCAGAAAAGGTTTGATCCAAAATCAACCATTCCCACGACCACACAGATTACAGGTAATCCACATTTAATTTTATATAGACTAACCTTTGACTGTGAGTCCAGCATTAAAGTAAAACTAGTGATCACAGAAACACAGTTGCAAATAGATAAAAAATTATCTGGAATTGTTGTTACACTGTTTACTGTATGAGAGTTGCTTGGCATGCATTTATTTTTGTGTCTAATTGTTATTTTTTCCTGTTGCAAGGTCCCTTTTCTAAAATAATCTCTAGCTCTGGGATGCATGAGACTAAAATGGGAAATGTGACAATACAGGTGGTCACAGGGGACATAACGACTGAGACATCTGACATCATTATCAACTCATCCAATGACAGTTTTTCTCTTAAATCAGGTAAACCATAACTCAAACCAACATGATATAGGCTATAGAAATAAGAAGTTCAAAATGAAGGTAACACATAATCATCACTGTTACGACTGAACACCAAGTCAATTAAACTTCAGGGATATCAATCTGTCCAGTTAGGAAGGATAAGCAATTGTGAATCAATGTCACCTGTTTTGGTGCACTGGAGAGGCAACAGCAAGACAACCCCCTAAAAGGGAATGGTTTTGCAGGTGGTGGCCACAGACAATTGCTCTCTCTTTATCCTTCCTGACTGATTCTTCTGATGTTTTGCTAGTGTCTTTGTCACTACTAGTAGCATGAGGCGGTACCTGCAGCCCATTCAACTTGCACAGGTAGTCCAGCTCCTCCAGGATGGCACATTCATACGTGCCGTCGCAAGACTTTTTAGAATAAACTAAAATGATTATCTTGGTTTTTTCAGGAGTATCCAAAGCCATTCTGGATGCAGCTGGGCAGGCTGTAGAAGCAGAGTGTGCACAGCTAAGTAAGACACTTTGCATTTTTCACTCAAGCCCTAGCCTACATGAAGCCACAATGGAAGAATATTGCCAGTGATTCTGTTAAAAAACTCTATAACCTCATCTTTAGGTGGGCTGCCAAACCAAGGCCTAATAATGACCCAGCCAGGTAATCTAAAGTGCAAAAAGATTCTCCACCTAGCTGGCCAGACTGAGCCCACAAAAATCTACAAGGTTGTGAAAGATGCCCTCCAAATGTGTATGAAAGACTCCTACACCTCTGTCTCCTTTCCTGCCATCGGTACAGGTAAGGTATAACAGTATATAGGGTAACAAAACAAACAGGTCAGTAGTTTATTCAATAATAGACAACTTAATGCTAAAATTATATTGCATTCACTTTGTGCTGGGTTCAAACTTCTTAATATATTCTCCACTTATCTTTCAGTTGCGGCTAAGAAACACTAACAATATTGTGCTTTTTTAGGCCAGGGCAATGTAAAAGCAACCCAGGTAGCAGATGCCATGCTGGATGCCATTGTCGACATATGTAGCCAGAGTGCTCCGAATCCCCTAAAGATAATCCGGATAGTCATCTTCCAAAAGGCTATGCTGACAGACTTTCATGCTAGCATGCAAAAGAAAGACGGCGCTGTAAAAGTAGGATTCTGGGGACACATAAGCTCCAAAATAGGTAAAGTAGTAGGTAATATGAAGAACCATTACAAATAACTAGGTAAAACAAACATTATTCACATATTCTAACATGTTTTCATCACCTTTGGAAATCATTTATCCAGCTTTAATTTGGAGAAATATTGGTAAGCAACACAAGGATGAAGACTTTGTCATCGAGGCTCATGATGTCGAACCTGCTAGCTTCCACATCTGTGGTGATTCTCAAGTCAAAGTTGATCTGGCAAAGCAGTGGATCAGTGCCCTGATATCCAAGCATCAACTCATGAAATACATTGAAGATGAAGCTCTCCTAAGCCTTTCCACCGTTCATCGCCAGCGCATCATGGACATGCAGGCCACCATGGGTGTGAGCATCAAGATGGAAAACAAAAAGGGTAAAGCCTGTCTCACCATAGAGGGACTTAAATGGGATGTGAGTGAGACCTGCACTGAGATCTATGAGATGCTGAGGAGCACCAAAGAGGAGGAGGACTTGAAGAAGCAAATAGAAATGGCCTCTAAGATGGCAGACTGGCAGTACGAGCCCAAGGGACAGCCATTCCAAAGCTTTGACCCTCTCTCCAACTTAAACCTTGAGGAGGCATTGGAACAGAACCAACTTCATGTAGAAGTCAAAGTCCAGGGTCAAGCGTACAAGGTCGCCATGCCAAATGGACCTGCCACAGATAACAAGGGCAACAGTCTCAAAGTCAGACGTATTGACAAGCTGAAAGGTATAGTTTTCCATAAATTTTCCATTTGGATGCAAAAGGTGAATTTCTTGCAGTTCTTGTCTTGAATCCACCAATCTTCGCTTAACTACAAATATATTTTCTACAGTTGATTTAGCATACATTGACAATTAATGCTAAAACAACAAGGCAATCATTCATGGATCTCATGCTTTGTGTTTGCTTAACAAACACATTGGGGTTTCCCACCAAATACAACACAATGAATGGTGGATATTTGAAACAACACTATCTGAACTGTCACTGGATGTGGTAAATAAATGTGTACCATGTTATACTGTTGAGTCAAAGATTTGTATTATAATTAATTTATGTCCATGGTACATACAGCTCCAGACACAGAAAACCTGCCTCCGGACTGGGATGCCATGCCAGCCAACACTATGTGCCATCCCGTCCACATTCAGCCTGGAACTCCAGAGCATACTGAAGTTCTGAAACATTTTCAGGTCTCTTGCAATCGCCCAGTACTTAAGGTAGTCTGCTTTTAACATACGTATATGTATATAATTTAATTAAGTTGTATTTTTATTATTTCATAAGGTCTATGAACATTGCAAACAAAAATGAATAAGATGTAGGGTTTCATGTCATCAGCATACGGTAAATATAGTAATACATATAGCTACCAGGGAACAAAGAAGTCCAGGTATTGAATAACAGCATGCCAAATCGTGCGAGTTACTGCAAGATTTTACATTCAGTTCTGTTTCCTTTTGGTGTACTCATTGGCGTGTCGCATAATGCCAAGAGGCAGCACTTGCCAGTAAAATGTCTCAATGTTCCTGGTAGCATATCTCAATATGCCGATTTATCTGGCCCAAGAGTCTACTCTGCCACTTAGTAGCTAATAGCTAGTACTCAGTAGCCAACTCTACAAGTGAACTGTGAAGCTAACACGCTTAGTGTGAAAATAAATTGTCTCAGATTCACTTCACAGAGCAAAGAAAAAAAATCTCACAAAAGTATAGTAAGAGGCTTCACAGTTACAATAAACATTAAGGACAACGCTGGAAAGCATTTATCTAAATTATCGCTGAACTGAAACTGACTTATTTTCCCCTCAGATTCAGAGGATTCAGAATCCCGTCTTGTGGAAGGGCTTTCAGATCAAGAAACAGGGTATGGAGCAAAGAAACGGTCACCAGAACAATGAGCGCCGCCTCTTCCATGGCACCTGCCACACCACAATAGCCCACGTCAACCAAAAAGGCTTTAACAGGAGCTATGCTGGAAAGAATGGTAGGTTGGAGATATTAACGGATGAATGTTAATCTATGATTTTCTCAATTTTGCAGTCATCAATCATACAGTATAGAACAGGGGTTATATTTTTATTTGTTGCATGTCTACATGTGCCATTTAAAACCCCCTAAAGGGCAGGCCAATGGCAAATCTGCATAACATGATTTAGTGTTCACATAATGTTCATGAACATGCTAGTCTTTGCTATTTAACATCTTGGTTTAATACTAACTCTCTGCTACCCCATTTTCAGCTACTGCTTTTGGGAAAGGTGTGTATTTTGCAGTCAGCGCTAATTACTCCGCCCAAGACGTTTACTCCAAACCAGATCCCCAGGGACAGAAATTCATCTACTTCTGCCGCGTCCTGGTGGGTGATTACACCCTGGGACGTTCTGATATGATCGTACCACCAAACAAGACCACCAACTCTATTGAACAGTTTGACAGTGTTGTGGACAACACTGCCAATCCTACTATGTTTATTATCTTCCATGACTCTGTAGCTTATCCTGAGTATTTGATTACATTTAAGTAGTTGAGTCAGTATAGAGGTGCCACAGATATGGCACATTTACAATACCTTAAACCTTATACCTTTTTAAAATGCACACTTTTTTTATGATTCCAATAGGCATCAAGCATTTTTTAATTTGTTGACAGAAATTAACAGCATACTGTATACATTTTAAAAAGTAAAACACATAACAATTTAAAATTAATTTTATTATCGTTACAATCAATCGATATTAGGAGGCATGGAGGTCACATAGTGCCATGACAATATTCCTCTTGACATGGAGTTTATTTTTTGGGCTGTATATTTTTCTAGACAAGTGCAAGAATGTTGCCCCTTTACTTGCCCTTGCTTGTCGGGGGATTTTTCCTTCATATCACCTGCTTTGTAAATACCAACAGTGGGAGTGTATAGAGATTGCATAATCACTGAGTTAAAAGTTGGGCTGTTGGAAAGTTCCGGATAGTTCCCAGGAAATATTTGGCTCAAATTACTTTCACAATAAATGACTGGATGAAAGTAAACAGTCAGCCCTTTTAATGTTAAACAAAACTAATATTTTCACTATCCTATTAATGTATGTAGATTGACATTAGATTATTACTGCTGTTGCAAGTTATAAGAAACAAAGAAAAAGGGAAAAGTTTAAACATAAATCCCCCCAATCTACAAAATGGAATTCCTGCCACAGCTTTTCTACCTTCTCTGAGGATAAAAAAATACAAATCGAAATTTGATGCATTCTTTTTCTAAATGAAAACATTTACAACTGTCTGGCTCCATCTGTTGGCCATAACCTACATAAGCCTATCCAGTACAGTAGGCTACAGTACGCAGCATATTTGCCATGTAGCCATGCAGAACAGTGACTTGGCATCGAATATGATGAGAAACTGGTCGTATCTCTGATATTCTATTCTATTCTGTACCTTTTTAGCTGTGATTATTCACTATTTTTGTTATATTTGGCTGTTAATGTTTGGATGATTAACTGTTATGTTGATTGATCATGTTGAAGCATACTGTATGATTAGCAGCAATGATGTGAAAATATCAATGATCTCAAAATATCAGAGAAAAAACTTCCTGTGTGAACAAAAAATAAACTAGCATACTATTGATGTTTTTTTTTAAAACACAAAAAATGGTCTATTCTCAAAAACATGAGCCGTTGCTAAAATAATAATATGGTAATTCAACTTCCACGTCAAAATATATTAAAATTACATGTAGATTGTGAGTGCTGCCTACAGTAGGCTATAGGCTCTCCTATTGGGTGGGGAGCAGGTGTGGGAATTTGGGAGTGTCTACTTGCAAGTTTCAAACACGGAAGTTTTAAGAACTAAGCAAGAATGGACCCAGACATTGAAGAAAACGACTAAGTTAGACGATATTATTCCTACAAATTCGTCGTGTTAAAACAAAAAGAGTTTTCTGTCACAGAATCAGGGCGAGCTGTAACTCTGATTCGACGGCGACACGCATCTTCGGCGGCTGAACGCACTGGAGCTGTAGTCTACCCGGACCGACTGTCATCCGCAGGCAATGCATAGAAGTGGCTCAGTAGATGGGGGGGACTTCGAGGAGAGCTCTTCTCGTGAAAATATGCACGTTTTGAACTCTATTGCGGATGATCGCATTTGGAAAGAGTTCCTAATATATTTTGGGAGAGCGTTTGTTATCTTCTACCCCGTGTATCTAACGGGATATCTCGGAGTCAGTATCACCTGGGTGCTGTTGTGTACGATAATGATCCTATGGTGGAAGAAAAATCGACAGCGTAAGGACGTCCGGATTGGATCCGCTATAGAACTTGTAGATAATGAAGCACGCATGATCAACAAAGAGTTAAATAAGTCGTTGAATATGGCAACCTGGGTATGTTGACTAGGGTTCCCATTAAGTTAAGCGTTATATTTTGGAGTGGTTTTTGAACCCTTTAATTAAGCTACTCAATTAAGCAGCATAAGTAATATTGCAAACTAAATAGACTACAATGGAAAATGTTTACTTTGTTGGCCTAAATACACAGTAATAACAATGCATCCATCCAATATTGTCTGATTTGATGGCCAAAAGTAGGCAGAGATTGGCAGCGGAATGTTGCTGTTTCTGTGTGTGTGTGTGTGTGTGTGTGTGTGTGTGTGTAGCCTACCGAGATAACATACATTTGCTTAAGCAAATTTAAAACTTTGCATCAGATGAGCTTCTTATCAGGTCAGCGATAATTTACATACAAAATTAAACTAAACAGATACATTGGTCAAAAAAGTTATGTGATATTAAACAATAAAATGCATTGCATGTCTATCATGCCAGTTTTCATAATAGGAGCACTTGTTAACGTGAAACATTATTTACACCAGATTTCAAAGTAGACAGTTTGGTAGCATACAGTAGTGCATATATACATAAGTTGCTGTGTAGTAATAGATGATACCAAAACCTCTTTTACAGTCCACAGCTATAAAACTACAGAAAAGCCATGGTAAGACCAAAATAACAGTTGTACTGGCATTAATTTGCCCAAATTGTGCTTCCAAATCCTGGAATTCTTAATCTGGTACATGTTTCTTTGCACATTGCATTATATGATTGGCTTTTATTTGACTGGATGTGTCACAAGATAAACACTTTCATTTAATTCATTTAAATATTAGCAATCAATGAAACCTTTAATAATTATATTACTAATTATTATTATTGCTGTTAGGCTACTAACTTATGCATTTTTCTTTGCCACTGTTTCAAACAATTGAGATTCAAAGTCTGTGACAACTTAACCAAATGCTTTAACAACTATGTATTTGTTGTCACAAGGTCCACTTCCCTGATTTTGAGAAAGCAGATTGGCTGAACAAGGTATCGTAATAAGATAGATGTGACATCTATTACTATTCTACTGGTGCTATACTGTAAATCGTTCTAGTGGTAATCACAAATGATTAAAATGTGTTCTTGTGTTTTGTGTGGTCAGGTGTTGCTGCAGGCCTGGCCTTTTTTTGGAATGTTCATGGAAAAACTTCTTAAGGAAAACATCCAGCAGTCCATCAGACTCTCCAGTCCTGCCCTTAAAACTTTCACCTTTACTAAAGTTCACTTTGGACACATTGTGAGTTGGTGTCTATCTTCTTTTTCTTGTGAGACTTTAAAATGAGTAAGCATATAATTTCTTGGAATATAAATTTTTTTCAAATGAGAAACATTGGTGTGTGTGAGTCGGTTATGAGTCATGGGTTTGGGCGTTTGACTCCCAGCATACCTGCCAACATTTGGTTTTCAAAATCCGGGAGATTTAGGGAAGGGGGGGGGGGGGTACTGTATGTGTTAAGTATTATTTACATTGCAATATAAATGATAACACAGCTAAATGTATTAATATTTATTCTATTTTTTATTTGTATTTGTGTCACAGAAACACTGCACTGCAGTTTTTACACTGGTACAAACACATTTAACACATTTAATAATTTTTCATCATTCCTTGGGCATCAATAACTATCTCTTTGGTAAACATCAGTATGTTTTGCCACACTCGCAGTGAAGTCGTCACAAAACGCAAACGGAAGTTTCCCTGGAGAAATAATAGGGCTAAAGATAGGGCTAAAAAACGAGAGAAACCCGGGAAAAACGGGAGTGTTGGCAGGTATGACTCCCAGTTGGAAGCTCATGGGTTCGAGCCCTGGCTGTAACCAACCTGTAAGCATCCTTGAGCATATTGCTTAACCCCTACCTGCTGCTTAACACTGTAACACTTATTACTTTCGGACATTTTGTGTTGTCTGTCTGATTTCAGCCTCTCAAGATCACTGGAGTGAAAGCCTACACTGACGAGGTGGACAAGCGGGAAGTGATTCTAGACATGAATATAAGGTTGGTACAGTGGTGCTGTATTGTAGATTGTAGACAGTGAAGGACGCCAAGCTGAAATATTAAGGTGAGATGATTTGGTGTTCTCACTGCAAACCATTGTTCGAATGGAATTGCAAATGGAACTCGGTTGTTTTGTTCCGGATCAGAGTGCGATTTTTGTGTTCACATATGTCCAAACGAACTTACCCATAGGGGAAAGACCGCCTGTTTCGGAACAAACGATCCAGGTGTGAAAGCACCTTTAAGAACCCTGTTGTTCTTACAGTATTATGTTATTTACTACAGTTACTGCGGTGACGTGGACATCGATGCAGACGTGAAACCAGCCATCACTGTCGGTGTCAAAGGAGTTCAGGTGGACATCTGGTTGTTCTGAAATCCACTTGATGTACTCACAGTTTCTGTGTAAAGTCACCTTATACTATATAATGCTTATTATTCCCTAAGTTATGGCCTAACATAGGGATGATGATAATAATAATTGCTCTAATGCCCTGAATTGTTCCAGCTGAAAGGGATGCTAAGGGTGATTCTGGACCCTCTGATTGGTCAAGCCCCGTTAGTGGGAGGAGTCACTCTTTTCTTCATCCGCCGTCCTGTGAGTGTTCATGACAGAATTTGTTATACTGCAGTTAATTAAGATTTATAAGTATAAGTGTAAACGGCTAAATTCCTTTTCAGACCCTGCAAATCAACTGGACCGGCTTGACAAATGTCCTAGACACTCCTGCATTTAGGTTTGTTTCCCCAGAAACCCTCATTCCAAGTTAGTTTCAGCTAAATGAATGCAGCAATCCTTTTCTCAGGGTCATAGTGTATAGTGTTGGCCTGGGATTGTTCTAGTCAAGCTGTCCTAATGCTGCTGTTTTCTGGTTCGTAATTACCTTTGACCCCGTCTCTCCCATTGCCAGTCAGCTGTCTGAGGGGACCATTATGGACCTCATTGCCTCTCTGATGGTGCTGCCCAACCGTCTGTGTATCCCCCTCATAGATCAGGTCAAAGTGGACCAGATGAGGTTTCCACTACCTCGTGTATGTAACATAATTTAACACTTACGTACAATTGGACATTTCATTACTACTTTTTTACAGGATATACTGGTAGGTTTGCATGCATATTTTAAAACATTCTACAGTATGCAGGACATTCCTTATTAGCTTCTGAGACCACAATTTGTTTTACATTTACATTTACAGCATGTAGCAGGCGCATTTATTAGACACTTTTAGCCAAAGTACATTTTTCAATAGCTGAGTATTTGTTGCACCCTCCACACTAGTCTGCGCATAATCTCTATTCAAAGCATAATCATAATCTCTACTGAATGCGCTTCGGACAACTTTGTCTGCTACATGGAATGTGTTATTGTTGACTTGTATACTGTATGGGTCCTCTGGTCCGTAGGGAGTGGTGCGGGTTTACCTGCTGGAGGCCAGGGACCTGCTAGCCAAGGATACCTACATGATGGGTATGGTCAAGGGGAAGTCGGACCCATATGCTGTGCTCGGGGTCGGCAACACACAATTCAAAAGCAAAACAATCAAAGAGAATCTGCACCCGCGCTGGAATGAAGTATATGAGGTGAACTAAACTACTAGACTATAAAAAGAGATTACATACCCAATATAGCATTAAATAAAGACTATCTCACACATTGGAATTTGAGACCTTACAATGCTTTGAGACCTTACAATGACCTTACAGTATATCTGTCACTCATTCTTCTATCCTAACTATCACAATTTTAACATTATTTATTTGTGGAAAAGTAACATTTGTTAATTTGCATTCTATACACCTTTATGCATTCTGTACACCTCTGTTACAAATTCACCAGTTGGAACTGGCGTTTACAAAACGATGCTGCCATTTTTCATGTAACATCTGAGATGTTCAAAATCCCTTAAATTTATTTTAATCACGTTTATAAACATTCTTTTCTCAACCTGGTTTTGTGTGCAGTTTGTGGTCCACGAGGCCCCAGGACAGGAGTTGGAGGTTGAGCTATTTGATGAAGACACAGACAAAGATGACTTCCTTGGGAGGTACAGTATAGCAACCCTACCTTTGCCTGAATTAATCATCACACTGGATCTAATGAACACACCTATGGTTGTACTGTAAAGAAAAAGGCTGTGATGTAATTTCAATGTTTTAACAAAGATGAAATTATTTTTCACTATGGAGTTACTGGTATTCAGTCGTAAATGGATATTGAATGGTCTTATCTCAGGTATAACCTTGACCTTGGAGAAGTAAAGAAGGAGAAAGAGATTGCCAAGGTGAAGTCCTAATTCATTTTAAAATTTGCATTTTTTCAGCTCTTTACTGGAGTTAGAGGTGTCCTAATTGTATATCTTTAATAATGTATAAAGAACTCTTTCTATTTTGATTTCCAACATTATTTTTTAATGTACCCACCACTGTAAAATATATCTACTGGTATGAGAGTAAAGGATATTACACAAAGCTAAATGTATGTCATAAGATTTTTGCTGATGAATATGTGAATATTTTTAAGAATGGCGTCAAGTGAGTTAAAATATTGATTGCAGTTTGCAAAGCCTCTGTGTTGAGTGTCTAACTCTGCATTGTACTGTAGTGGTTTCCTCTGGAGGGAATCCAACATGGAGAGATTCATCTGAAGATACAGTGGCTCTCGCTGCAGACGGACCACAGTCTGTTGAAGGAGGTGCAGTTTCTCTTAAACATCTGTCATCAGACATTAGATTATTCTTAGCCTGGTAAACCCCACGATTTGTTCCCCTCCACGTAATTAGACCACCTTTAACTAATAGGAACAACAAACATTTCACAATGATTTTCAAACAGGTTTTGCAGACAATGGACCACCTACAATCAATCAGAATAAGACCCTTGTGGGCACAATTTTTCAAACACAGTCACTTAATTGCTGTCAGCACCAACTGAACTACCCATCTGGATGCTGATTGGACCATGCTGATTGGGTTCTGTAACCGACTGACATGCGATTTTCATTTGAGTTCCCAAACTGATATGCAGAGTGAAGTGACTTGTAGAGGTGGACCTTGTAAAATCAAAATGATTGTACCAGGCTAGATTAATGTGTTTATACACTGACGGTCCACTTTTGTAATGCTACTTCTATAAATGTAAACGCACTCCACATGGCAAGATAAACCGGATTACATGTCTAAATCTTGCATTTACTTGGCTTCTGTGTCTTGTAGACTACAGATGGCTGCGCTTGTGCTATGCTGGCTGTCTACCTGGACAATGCCTCAAACCTACCAGTAAGAGACACTTACCAGACCTTATTGTTGTTGCAATTACATTTCTATGAGGTACAAATGTGTGCCCTTAATATTCTCACATATGCCGCTAGAAAGACCAAAGTGAAATCAGCCAAAAACATGGGAAGCCGTCTCAGGAAGAAAGGGTAATACTATTTTCTCCGGGTTTATTAAACATTTTAGGTCTATTTTTTGGGTGTCTGTTTTTCTAATAAAGTTAGAAAGCTTTAATTGATTGTGTTGTTTTCAGCTCACAAGGAGAACTACCAATCCAAACTCCTTTGTGGAATTTTCCATCGATGAACAAGTTCAGAAAAGCAAGGTACCATTCTTCTTTTGTTGTTGTGTTTGTGTTCACTTTGTCTTGAAATGGACAGACACATCATACAGTATTTGTCATTCTAATTTCCAGTTTAGCCTATTTCAGTATGATACACTGTGTTTTTTTGTGCTTGGTATATCTCAAACTATTTATAGCATTTTACCCTCCAATAGGTGAACAAATTGTTTTATTATTCTCTATTTTAAAAGATAATTACAGTATGTAAAAAAGTATGTTTCAATTAATAATCAGCGAATGCTTTCTCTGCAGGTTGCATATGCATCGAAAGACCCAGTATGGGAGGAGGGATTCACCTTCTTTGTGCACAGTGTCAATAACCAGCAGCTCAATGTCCAGGTCTCACATTTTTTATGCCCTTTAAATGATTCAGAATGTAGATATTTAAACATTCATTTCTGTTTTCTACCCACTTTTATTTCTACTCTTGTCACATACAGGATATTGCATATATCCACTATTTCATATTGTGCCACTGCCACATTCTGTGTGTTTTAAGTCATGTGGTCAGAACTCTAGCACTACAAAAACTCCCCTTGATTTGTGTCTCGAATTCCCCGTGTTTGAAACCAGGGTTACAAAAACATTGTTGTTTTGGTTTTAATCTCAGAGAGGGATCTCTACCCCTCCCCCTTTAGCTTTTCCTAGGCTCACACCAATCTCTACTCTTCCGTGTGCAACCAACAGTTCAGAGACCTCTTGGTAGACCTTCTCGTTATGCAAATTGCCTCGTTCAGCTCTCCCTGGATACTATCTATCATCTGCAAAAGAACGTGGCCAATCGAGGAGGAACGTAAGTACCTCCTCGATTGGCCATGGTGATTGACCACGGCGTGGTTTTTCAGGTTTAATAAAAGGTGAATAAAAAAATGACAGCCGTAACTTGCAGTATGTTCTGTGTCGCGCAATGATGCAGTAATGATTCTCTCTGACCAATCAGTAGTCTGCAGTGTTTTCATGTCACCTTTTGGTATTGCCTTGGAACCTCGATGGAGATGAGACCAAAATAACTACCAGGTTTACTACTACTTTTGGAAAACCAAAAACGGCGAGTGGAGTCGAGCCGGTACTATGCAGTGGAAGAATGCTCTTAGTTCCAAACAAATCACCTTCTTGGCACCAAAGGATAATGTATTTATTTTGTCATCCATTGAATGTCTTTGTGTGTGTGTAATGTCTCCAGGTGAAGGAGCATGGGAAGAAGACTCTCCTGGGTTCTATCAGCTTACCACTGAGCCGCCTACTGAACACCTCCAACATGGCTCTGGAACAGCGCTTCCCGCTAGAGCGCTCTGGAACCAACAGCCAGATCAAGATGAAGGCCACTCTAAGAGTAGGCAATATCCACATAAACGATATCCATATAAGCACAGACACCGCAGGCACCACACGTGTTTTAGACACTACACTCAGAATACTGCCACTTACTTACATAACCGACATCTACCCGTCATAATTTGAATGCAATTGAGAGATGTATTCCTCAGTGTTTCTAAGAGATAAGTGGTTGACAGAACGCATCCTACTGTGACTAATTAAGACCTGTCCTCTACCTCGAACTAGATTCTTCATGTGGAGAAGCCGGAACCCAAACTTAGCCTCAACCCTCCTCCACAACCTAAAGCGACTACGCCTACGCCCCAGACCAACCGAGGAAGCAACACTTCTTCAAACCTCGCCTCCCTTTCTCCTCCCATCTCCCCTGCCACTCCTTCCTATACTCCCACTGCCCGAGTTTCGCCTCCAGCTCCAACGTCACCATCAACCGATGGCTTTACTGGAGAGTACGAGACCCGCCGCCCCACCAGTTCCTTCCTGGCTGCCACCACACCGCCCATGTCTCCGTCAAACTTAACCGCTTGTTTTCAGGGGGACGTTTTACATGGAGATCCCTGTCCACAGTAAGTGTATGGCTTTATTATATGACTGGATGACATGTGGCAGGATTTTTTAAGGATGTTGTTTGTCTTTTTTATGAAGACTGTAGGGACAGCGACAGAAAGTAGGTGCAACAAAGGTGAATATGGATCAGGGACTAGCAGTAAAATGCCATAGGCAGGGGTTTTATGTACTGCATAGTTGCTGGGCTCTGCATTAAATGTTACAGAAATATATGATATTCAACTACAGTAAGTATATTTCAGTGTGAGGCTGGTTGGCTGGAAGACAAAAAAAAGACACATAGAAGAACTTTTGGGCTTGTTACTGTATAGTTTATTTATTTTATTTTGATACCGTCCTTTGTGTGTGTAACCCTTGAATGAATATCCGTCATGTAATCATCACAATTGTATTTATATTTCTGTAGGCAGACAAATCTTAGTAGTGGGACTAACACAGTGCTTTCAACAAGGGCCATCATGAACCATCAGGGTTCCTTTGGAGAGATCCAGGTGACCCTGCGCTATGCCACCATGAGAAAGAAGCTCATCGTTCTAGTCGACTCCTGCAGGTACTCTAAATCCACACAACTGTCACATTGATAATCCGCTAGAGTATGTCAATATTTATTATAGGTACTGTCATGGGCGTTATGCAAGCCAAAATTCTGGGGGCGGGGGCACGGTTAGAGTGGGGGCTATGGGGTCCTTCCCCAGAAGAAAATAGAAAATTTTTTTTGGGTGCAGCACACGATCACAAGTCAAGACTAGTTAGCAAGCCAGAAGGCTAAACACACCCCGGATTGAGGGATGGCTTACTTTAGCTGGAACTAACCAACTATCTCAAATGCAATTAAGTGTGTATAACTAATTGCATCTCATTTTCACACACGTTTGAAAAGGGATTGATGCTCTACTCTCTATTATCTTACACTTCAGCAACACACTGCTAATCAAACTCCTCCTGCACTGACACACAACAGACTTCTATGTGCGTGCCTACCTGCTGTTTGGAAGAAACCATTAGCATAGGGAAAGGGTCAGGTGTGTGACTTGTGACTTGTGACTATGAAGTATGATCAATGACATAATTAGAAGAATACGTTTGACTCATAATGTAAAATGATCATAACTACATATTATAAAAATAATAGTAATAAAAATGTTGAAATAAAAAATCTGAGCTTCAATGGGCATGACGTCACTAAGTACTGTCCTCACTTTCCACAGTATGTAGCTAATATATTAATAATATGCATAAAATAAAATAACTATTAAATAAATAAATAAACTAACCTGGGTACCAATATGTTGTTACTTGACACTAGCTGCTAGCCCTCTTAGCTTCTCTATCTTAGCTACTGTATATATGCACCAGTAGAATGCATATAAACCAACTTTTATCAATTGGTTCAGATCGATTATTTATATAGCTATTTAAATGTATTTATATTGCACCTTTTTTAAAAATGGTTTGACAGTCTAAACAAGAGCACAATACTCAGTAATGAAATAGTAATTTTAAACATTACCACAAAATCACAGTTGAAGCAATTTTGAGAATTGTAAAATAATAATAAAATAATAATTTTACTGATATTCATAAAGTGCATTACTCCCACTTTACTTGTATCTGTGCTGATACCCCACAGGAACTTGTTCCCCTGTAATGAGAATGGCTGTGACGCCTACGTCCGGCTCTACCTACTGCCGGACCAATCATTAAGACACCGCAGGAGGACACAGGTCAAACAGAATACAGTCAATCCAGTCTACAGTCAAAAGTAAGGCCCCATGGATGCCTCAGTCATCTTTCAATAGGTACAATTTGTGTTAAGTCTGCTAGTCTCAGTTCCCCACATCCTGCATACCATGTCTTGTGTTCCCATCTCTTGTACAGGTTTGAGTTTGATGTGTCACTTGAGGAAGCAGCAACCCGGAAATTGGATGTGGCGGTGAAGAACAACAGGATGTTCCACTCACGGGAGAGGAAGGAGGTTGGCATGGTAGGCATTGATGCTAATGAGGGAAACGATCTAAAGGCCCTGTCTACACCTGGCATTAACACAGATAAGCTTTAACAACATTGCATTTACACTTGTAGACTGTGTACAGTATCAAGTGACCTTTCCCACTCAAAATTCAATGTGGGCTTCTTTTATTAAACTTTGACAGTGAGTGGGTGGAGCTAATGCACCCAAATGCTGTTTTCACCTTATAGTCTAAAAGGAATTCTCCATCCTATTTTCAAATGCAGCATATAGTAATTGGGTGGGGATTTCCAGTCGTGATGGTGGGACAAACA